>APFE030206862.1:67086-81002 GCA_000404065.3 Pinus taeda | reverse complement strand
TATGGTTAATACACATCTGATCCTGTATTATTTATGAATTTAGATCCTTGTTTCTTGGATAGTAGTATGTTGTTGTGATTCCACAGGTTCTTTTGAAGCTGGGCAGACAAACAAGAAGCGACGAAGCTCTATCAAGAAGGAGAGGAAATCAAACGCAAGACTCAGGTTGGTCTTCTTGGTTCTCCTCTCGTCTATTTTCATAAAAGGAAACAATAGTAGACTTTGATTGTTCGTTTCTAAGATAGCCACCCATCTTAGTTGGAATAGCAGCATCTGAGTGGACACTATTCCCAGATAACAGTTATCTTCCATAAATTTCATTAGGATCAAGATGGATTACGTTCTTATCTTGTTCCCCTTTCAATCAATCGATTTTGGTGACAAGATCGGATATCTAGGTTTCCCCAAATGATTATAGGAAAACTGACTGGATGTGGTTGATTTCAAAAATAGAAAAAAGACTAAAATCCTAGAGCAATGTATGGTTATCTCTTGTAGGTAGGTTTGTCCTCATGAAACTGGTCCTTGAGGCTAAAAAAATATTTTGGATGGCTCTCTCATGGATTCCCAAAGGTATTCTAAACCTCATATAGAAAAGGTGTTCTGTTTATTTATGGAGAGGCTCGAAAAAAGGTAGAATATTCACCCTCCACCTATGGGATCAGATTGCTCTGCCCAAGAGATGGGGTGGGTCGGGACTAAAGAATTTATTTTGTTTCTCAGGTGGGGACTAAAGAATTTATTTTGTAGCAAAATTTGGATGATGACTTATTACAACTAAGAGTCTATGTACATAGGTGGTTATTAGGGAATATATTTTCCCTCTTCCAGCGAAAGAGTGGATTCAGCTGCAAAATAAGAGAAAAATAAACATATCCTTGATTTGGAAAGTAGTGGTGGGCTCCTTTAACATCATTGAATTTGGAATTACATGGAGAATCAGTTCTGGTACAAGGGTTCGGATAGGAATTGACCTGTGGTCTGGGATGTGGAGATATGCATATCTTTCCCTAGGAGTCGGTGGAATTTCTAACAGAACATGGTAAGAAAACTCTAAATCAAATAGCAGGGCCTGGAAATACTTCTATCTGGGGTAAAAGTGGTTATCGGCTCAAGTATTAAACTTACCCGCACAATGACATCAATCTTGGATTGATTACATAAGTGCATTAACAAATTCACATGTTAGTATTTTGGATCAAGAAGATGAATATGTTTGGGTATTCTTGAAGAAGGGGATATATAATCCAAAAGAAGGTTATTTATATGCTCAGAGAGAACTAGAAGAATAGGTATGGTGGACGAAGACCATCTAGAAGTTTAAAAGTCCACCTAACCAAGTTATTATTTTGGTGCCTACTTACAAATAAAATTTTGATTGGTGAAAACGTTAGAAAAATATATTTTTAGAGCCCTTCATGGTTTGTATTGTGCAAAAGCAAAGAGGAATTGGTTGAACATTTATTTATACATTGTCCTATTATTGCACTAATTTGGAAAATGATATATTAATCCCTCGACATACTTTACTTATGGTAGTGTATTTCTCTACTTAAAGTGGCAGAGTTGGTGGCATGAAGTAAATCCAAAGAAATTGTGGAATATTCCAATACTTATTAGCTAGGGTATTTCGATCGGTAGGAATAAGAATATTTGTTTTGAAAAACCTTTCATTGCTGATAGTATTGCAGCACAGATCTTGGCCATATATGACCTTCTCCCATAATATGAACAACAAATCAGACCTTGTACTATAACCTCTGAAATTATTGATCAGTCCATGTCGTGGCCCTGTTTTGATGGATCTACTCAAAAAGGAAGATGTGGTGGGAGAGTTGTTCTCTACCTAAATAATACACATTTCTACAAGATGAAGACTGTGTTAAGCCACAGTACAAACAAACTTTACAGTTTAAAATTACTCTTTTTCGCTTTAGAAAAGGGGTGCTCACAGTTACATGTTTTTGTGATTCCAAAGTAATCATCGAATGGTTCAATCAAACATCTACTTGTCACTCACACACACTAAGAAATATATTGGATGAAACTTTATTGATAAAATCTCAATTCGGAAACATTTCTTATGTGTACATACATAGGAAAAGGAATACAATTTTCGATCAGTGATCCAGAGCAGGTCGCAGCAGGATCATGGTACTCGGATAATATTTGAACATAATGGACTGGATCACTACCCATATTATCATCGCCCATTTCATGAACACAATTTAGGATTGATGGATAGAGAGTAACTGGAGGATTAATTTTGATGAGATACTTTTTCTTTATTTAATGGTCAATGTTATTATTGATATATGTTTTTTGAACAAGACAACTATACAGATGATCGTGTATTCACTTTACCATAGAGGATTTGATAGATTTTCAACAATATCATTTTCGACAATATAGTATACGATGATTGTTGGTATACAACACTCAGATTTTGATATACTTCATAGCATCTACTACATGTAATTTTCACTATTTTTTATGATGAAAAGTATGATTTTTTCTTGGGAAAAAATAATTAGTAATAAAAATAAAAATATTAAAACAATAACTAAGTAAAAAAACTCTTCATATTCATTATTAATACTTATTATGTCTAGAAAATCTCTACACCATAATATAATGGAGATACAACATAGTATAAGAGAAATGTTGTTATATTAACATTGTTAGTTTATAAATAAATTGATAAATTTAAGTTGAGTCAACTAAAAAAATAATAATAAAAAACAAGTAAACTCATGTGCACATATGTTAACTCAAATTCCTATGGTAGAGCATGATCCCATGGGGAATACTTCTCCATATTTAGAAATGGCGAAGGCATTTGGTTAGAGCACGAGGATCATTGAAATCTCATGAAGTGAACACATGTTGAGTGTGTATGGAATGAGTATGGCTCTATAAATATAAACTAAACTAGTTTCTAAAAACTCCACTTAAAGTGTGTATCTTACATCCATATAACACATTTAAGCTGAATAAACCTATTCTTTTGAGTACTTATTTTATATATTCTTTAAAGGTTGAGAAATTAATGATGTTAGAATAGTGATAAATGCCATTCCTAGTGTAGTCTTTTTACAATGAGCAACTAGTCACAATAAGAATAACAATGAAAAGATTGAAGTTTTACTATTACTAAGAAAATATGTCATCAACATTTTATCCATTTTTAACATATATTTGACTATTTTCTAGTCTTGAAATCTAGCAGAGAGCTATTGGAATTAAAAGTTTGCGCTATCTAGTTTGCACAATCCAAACACCTAAGGGAAATTTAATAGGACTTAATCTACTTACTCATGCAAAATGAAATTTAAAAAACAAAAAGTTACAACTTAGTCAAAATTGAATCATCAGATTCCAACGGAAATGGAAAAACATAGAATAGCTAGACTACTTAAAAAAATAAGAAATTCAAATATTTTTTTTCTTGTGGACATTTTATTTATTACAATTAAAAGTGGTATATGAAATTTCAAGAATAAAATATTTTAATATTATAATTTATTTATTACATAGTCTTAATTTCAAAAAATAAAAATAAAAAATGAATATTAGTTATTCAATATTAAAAGAATATTGTATTTAATACAAATTAGTCTAGATCCATCTTAACTTGTAGCTATCCTTGGAGGCGCTTCGTTTGCAGATAGTTGTCTAAACCCTTTGTTTCAAAATCAAAATTGGGTGGTCTCGTCAAAAGGGTTTGGTGGGGGTTGTGAAACCATTCCTTTCAATATTCATATGGATTCTAACTCACATGGTTTGGGAAGATCCTCCTCGGTCAAGGAGGGTGGTCAATCAGAGGTAAGATATGATCCCGTAACTCCTTTTTCTCTTCAAAAGGTGGGTACTTCGCATGTTTTTGGTGGTGTATCTATGTAGTTTCCAGTTTCTCGATGTCATGGAGCATACGAAATAAGGATTTCATTGGGAGTCATGATATCTTTTGTGGATATCCATCCGAGTGAGGGTTTGAAGAGAAAAAGTAACAAAACTAGATGTGCTAAGGTGAAAGAAAGGGACAAAGCATTGATTCCTAGGAACGGGCTAAAATTCGATGATATAATGTATATAGTGGAGAGTATTTTGGTGGGGAGAATTCAGGGTAGAAATTAGTGGTTTATCTATGTCGTTTCAAGTTTCTCGTTGTCATGGAGCATAGGAAATAAGAGTTTCATTGGGAGGCTTGATATCTTCTATGGATATCCATCCAAGTGAGGGTTTGAAGAGAAAAAGTAAGAAAACTAGATGCACTAAGGTGAAAGAAAGGGACAAAGCATTGATTCTTGGGGATGGGCTAAAATTCGATGATATAATGTATATGGTGGAGAGGGTTTTGGTGGGAGAATTCAGGGTAGAAATGATTATGCAGCGAGAATTAAAATGAAGGCTCAATAAGTTTGGGGACATGTTTTGGACTCCATGTTGGATATCTCCACTCTCTCTAAAGGATGGTTTTCTCTCAAGTTTGAGAAGGCAGAACATACATGTTGGGTTCTTTCCAAGCTCCAACCATTACATCATTGTACAAGCATTGATCCTCTTCAAGAGATGGAGTCCCCTATTCGATCTGGAAAGAGAATAATTGGGTGTAGGCCTTATTTGGATTAGGCTTCTTGGGTTTTCGTTGTGCCTATGGACTAAAGATATATTCAAGCATACAAGGGATGAATTAGGAGGTATTTGCATTATCACATGTCATTCCTAGAAACTAGAAAAATGTCTTATGTGATTACTTTGATTCATCTTGATACCATGGAAGGTCTAGTGGAAAATTTGGCTCTTCATTATAAGGGGTATATTCACAAGAAAATATTGGATTGTGAAGGTGTACCTTTCTGACGCTAAGAGTGTAATAAAGTTGGTCATATTTACAGAGAGTGTCCATTGAATCACGGGACCAGTTGGGGACAGGATAGTGAAAGACAAGGTCAAAATCATGAGTGCCAACCACATTTATAGTATGGGACTCCTCCGATTCAACCTAGATCTGTTGGTATAGATTCATATATGTGCTCTTCTTATATGGAAGGATTGGCCTCCACAACTAGGAGTTTGGGACGTGTATCGGCCTCCTCTGCTAGAGGTATTGTTTCTGCCTCTCTTGCCTCTCCTTGTCACAATATTTATACACAATTTTTGGATATGCCTATGTTTTTATCTACTCATACATTTTATTTGAGGGGTAGGGATGTTGTCTTATCTATAGGGATGATAAATTGTCTGATTGATCCTATGCATGTATGTTGCATGACCCATTATCCATCTTTCCTGGCCTCGGATGAAGAATCATTTAAAATTTTTTGGAAATCCAGATATAATATTTGATCCCGATTAATGCCATCTAATATGGAATCCTCTATGAATTATACTAGGAGTGTTTTGGGTCCACTATCCCCTTTTAAAATTCCTAGAATTCCCCATGGATGTCAATCCCATATATCCAAATCTATCATCCAGTCTAGTCATGATATAGTGGCAGTTCGTCATCTATCCTTGGATGGGGTCCTTCGAGAAAGGAAAACCACGACTTCATCTCCAAAATGAAATGGTTAGCATTCAATTGTAGAGGGCTAGCTACTCCCTCCAAGAAACTAGCTTTCATGAATCTGATTGTAGTAGAGAAAATCGACATTATTCTCCTACAAAATATGTTAGCTCCCAAGGAAGATATTATTAATTCATTGGCATCTATGTTTAATGGTTTTTCATTCATAGCTATTAACACCCGTGGAAGATCTAGGGGTTTAGCCTTGGGAGTAAATTGTAGATCTATGAGGGTCCTTAATGTTTGGGGGTGTGAAGGAGTGATTGTGATTGATATTTTCTTGGAGGAAATTGATATCAAAATTAGAGTGGCTAATGTTTATGGACCATGTCAAGGTAGGGCGGAGTTTTGGAAATGACTGATGACCAAAAAATTTATGAAGGAAAATTACTTGATTCATGGTGACGGCTTAAATGTTTCCTTGGGTATTTCAAAAATTTGGGGGACTCATGCTTAAAAATATTCTCTCATGTTTCTTCACACATATGATAGACACAAAAAAATTGGTTAACATTGACATGTCAAGAATTAAACCTAGAAGAAGAAACAGACGGGTAGGAGAACATATGATCTCTAGGAAAATGGATATATTTGTGATTCATAATGTTCTACTAGAAAGAATCCCGCTATGTAAACAACAGGTAGGATCTGGGGGGATATCATACCACTTTACCATTTTTTTGGAACTAGATGGACTTTCTAGAAAGCCAAAGGAACCTTCCAAATTTAACTCCTCATGGTTGAAGGATGAAGCATTTAGAAGTATTGTACAAGAGTCTTCGATACCTTGTTCAACTAGGGAAGTTATATCATTTGCTAGACAATTTGCAGAGAATTTGAGAAATATAAAACAAAAGATTATTGAATGGACAAAAGTCAAGCAGAAAAGAGATGAGGAGACCTTGAAACTCATTGAGGATGAATTGGAGAAGTTGGAGCATCCTGGAGGGGGAGGGTGGGGGGCTGTTATGATACAAATGATTCAAAAATTAACATTATAAGAATGGAATCTAAAAAAAGGAAGATACTTAAGGAAAGAGAAGAAGCTTGGAGACTTAAAAGAAGGGCTTTATGGTTGCAAGTAGGGGACAACAACACCACTTTTTTATTTCAAAGGGGAGAAGAGCCATTAATATCACATATTCCTTGGAAAATGAACATGGAGATAGGACAAATAATTTCAATGATTTTGCTAGGATGGGTGTTCAGCACTTCCAATCACTTTTTGAGTCTCCTAAGGATGTCTCACTCCCTGAAATTATTCAAATATCTTGATTAATCCCTAGATTCTCTGATATGAAACAAACATGTAACTTATATCCTCGATATCTATAGGCGAGCTAGAATTTGTCTTGCATTGATTCAAGAAGGACAAGAACCCAAGTCCTGATGGATGGTCGATTGATTTTTTCCTTGAGTTTTATGACCTTCTCGAAAATGATTTGTTAAAAGAATTTGAATAATGCAGAACAGCGAGTATGATGTAGGAGGCCTTTAATTCCACATGTATAGCCATCATCCCTAAATATGATAATCCAAATACTTTTAATGGTTATCAACCTATTTCATCTCTATAAATGCACCCACAAGATCATAGCTAAGATCACTGCAAACAAGATAAAACGATATGATCTCAGCATATCTCTAAGAAACAATTCACTTTCTTGGAAAATCCTCATTCATGAAGCCATCATTTTTGCACAAGAAGGTTTGCATAGCATAAAAACTAGTAAGTTAAAATGTATGATCCTCAAAATTGATTTATCAAAAGCATACTACAGAGTCAGTTGGCTTTACATTAGAATGTTTCCTACACATTCGGGATTTCATATTAGCTTCGTTAATTTGATAATGTGTTTCATATCCCCTACATCTTTTTCTCTTCTAAAAAATAGTTTAGCTTCAGAATTCTTTTATGCAGAGAGGGGGCTCTAAAAGGGATGCCCCATATACCTATTACTCTTACTATTAGTCATGGAAGGCCTTAACAGGTTGATTGTTGAAGAAAATAACAGTGATAGCCTTAAATGTGCTCTGATGACAGGAGGTATATATCTGACTCGTATCTTGTTTGAATATGATGTGCTTATATTTTTTGATGGTTCTTGACATGATTTTGCTACCCTAAAACAAATTCTTAGTCTATTTGGGAAAGTTGATGGCATGGAAATTAATCTATGGAAAATTTTAGGAGCTAATATGCACAATTGGGCTAATTTTCCATGAGTTTTCTAAAAAATATATTTGCCAATTTCCATTTTATATAAGAATGATTTACCCAAATTTTACATTATAAAATCATTTTACCTTAAAAATCGCCAACATTATATAGAGAGTATTATAAAAACATTATAAATTTAAATAATTTTATAAATACATCAATAAATATTTTATAGTTTCCATATTAGGGGCTAGTAAGATTCGCTAATTTTTTTAAACTTCAAGATAATTTTCCATCCTTAAAATTTTCCCTGAATTAATCACCAAAAATCTACATTATCTGCCATAAATTTCATTAGGATCAAGATGGATTACATTCTTATCATGTTCCCCTTTCAATCAATTGATTTTGATGACAGGATCAGATATCTGGGTTTCCACTTGAAACCAAATGATTATAGGAAAACTGACACGATGTGGTTGATTTCAAAAATAGAAAAAAGACTAAAATCCTAGAGCAACGTATGGTTATCTCTTTTAGGTAGGCTTGTCCTCATGAAATTGGTCCTTGAGGCCAAAAAAATATTTTGGATGGCTCTCTCATGGATTCCCAAAGGTATTCTAAACCTCATATAGAAAAGTTGTTGTGTTTATTTATGGAGAGGCTCGAAAGAAGGTAGAATATTCACCCTCCACCTATGGGATCAGATTGCTCTACCCAAGAGATGGGGCAGGTGGGGACTACAGAATTTATTTTGTTTCTCAGGTGGGGACTAAAGAATTTATTTTGTAGCAAAAGTTGGATGATGACTTATTACAACTAAGAGTCTATGGACAGAGGTGGTTATTAGGGAATATATTTTCCCTCATTCAGCGGAAGAGTGGATTCAGCTGCAAAATAAGAGAAAAATAAACATATCCTCGATTTGGAAAGTAGTGGTGGCCTCCTTTAACATCATTGAATTTGGAATTGCATGGAGAATCGGTTCTGGTACAAGGGTTCAAATAGGAATTGACCTGTGGTCTGGGAGGTGGAGATATGCTTATCTTTCCCTAGGAGTCGGTGGCATTTCTACCAGAACATGGTAAGAAAACTCTAAATCAAATAGCAGGCCCTGAAAATACTTCTATCTGGGGTAGAAGTGGTTATCGGCTCAAGTATTAAACTTACCCACACAATGACATCAATCTTAGATTGATTACATAAGTGCATTAAAAAATTCACATGTTAGTATTTTGGATCAAGAAGATGAACTTGTTTGGGTATTCTTGAACAAGGGGATATATAATCCAAAGGAAGGTTATTTATATGCTCAGAGAGAACTAGAAGAATAGATATGGTGGACGAAGACCATCTAGAAGTTGAAAAGTCCACCTAACCAAGTTATTATTTTGATGCCTACTTACAAATAAAATTCTGATTGGTGAAAATGTTAAAAAAATATCTTTTTAGAGCCCTTCATGGTTTGTATTGTGCAAAATAAAAGAGGAATCAGTTGAACATTTATTTATACATTGTCCTATTATTGCACTAATTTGGAATATGATATATTAATCCCTCAACATACTTTACAGATCGCAAGGTATTTCTCTACCTAAAGCATGGCGGAGTTGGTGGCATGAAGTAAATCCAAAGAAATTGTGGAATATTCCAATACTTATTAGTTAGGGTATTTCGATCAGTAGGAACAAGAATATTTTTTTTGAAATACCTTTCATTGTTGATAGTATTGCAACACAGGTCTTGGCCATATATGACCTTCTCCCATAATATGAACAACAACTTAGGCCTTGTACTATAACCTCGAATTATTAATCAGTCCATGTCATGGCCCTGTTTTGATGGCTCTACTCAAAATGGAACATGTGGTGGGAGAATTGTTCTCTACCTAAATAATACACATTTCTACAAGATGAAGACTGTATTAAGCCACAGTACAAACAAACTTTACAGTTTAAAATTACTCTTTTTCACTTTAGAAAAAGGGTGCCGACAGCTACATGTTTTTGGTGATTCCAAAGTAATCATTGAATGGTTCAATAAAACATCTACTTGTCACTCACACACACTAAGAAATATTATGGATGAACCTTTATTGATAAAATCTCAATTTGGCAACATTTCTTATGTGCACATATATAGGAAAAGGAATACAATTTTCGATCAATGATCCAAAGAAGGTCACAACAGGATCGTGGTACTCGGATAATATTAGAACATAACGGACCGGATCACTACCCATATTATCATCACCCATTTCATGAACACAATTTAGGATTGATGGATAGAGAGTAACTGGAGGACTAATTTTGATGAGATACCTTTTCTTTATTTGATGGTCAATGTTATTATTGATATATGTTTTTTGAACAGGACAACTATACAGATGATCATGTATTCACTTTACGATAAAGGATCTGATAGATTTTAAACAATACCATTTTGGACAATATAGTATACGATGATTGTTGGTATACAACACTAAGATTTTGATACACTTCATAGCATCTACTACATGTAATTTTCACTATTTTTTATGATGAAAAGTATGATTTTTTCTTGGGAAATAATTATTAGTAATAAGAATAAAAATATTAAAACAATAACTAAATAAAAAAACTCTTCATATTCATTATTAATACTTATTGTGTCTAGAAAAGCTCTACACCATAATATAATGGAAATACAACATAGTATAAGAGAAATGTTGTCATATTAACATTGTTAATTTATAAATAAATTGATGAATTTAAGTTGTGTCAACTAAAAAATAATAATAAAAAACAAATAAACTCATGTGCACATATGTTAACTCAAATTCCTATGGTAGAGCATGATCCCACGGGGAATACTTCTCCATATTTAGAAATGGAGAAGGCATTTGGATAAAGCACGAGAATCATTGAAATCTCATGAAGTGAACAAATGTTGAGTGTGTATGGAATGAATATGGCTCTATAAATATAAACTAAACTAGTTTCTAAAAACTCCACTTAAAGTGTGTATCTTACATCTATATAACACATTTAAGTTGAATAAACCTATTCTTTTGAGTACTTATTTTATATATTATTTAAAGGTTGAGAAATTAATGATGTTAGAATAGTGATAGATGCCATTCCTAGTGTAGTCTTTTTACAATGAGCAACTAGTCACAGTAAAAGATTGAAGTTTTATTATTGCTAAGAAAATATGTCATCAACATTTTTTCCATTTTTAACATATATTTGACTAGTTTCTAGTCTTGAAATCTAGCAGAGAGCTATTGGAATTAAAAGTTTGTGCTATCTAGTTTGCACAATCCAAACACCTCAGGGAAATTTAACGGGACTTAATCTACTTACTCATGCAAAATGCAATTTAAAAAACAAAAAATTACAACTTAGTCAAAATTGAATCATCATATTCCAACGGAAATGGAAAAACATAGAATAGCTAGACTACTTAAAAAAATAAGAATTCAAATATTTTTTTTTTGGACATTTTATTTATTACAATTAAAAGTGGTATATGAAATTTCAAGAATAAAATTTTTTATATTATAATTTATTTATTAACAATAGTCTTAATTTCAAAAAATAAAAATAAAAACCGAATATTAGTTATTCAAATTTAAAAAAAATATTGTATTTGATACAAATTAGTCTAGATCCATCTTAACTTGTAGCTATCACTCCTTGCTCTCCAAATGTAACCTATGTTATCACTCTTATTCGAAAAAAATCATGCTACATGGAATAATTCACTTCTCTTTCATAAGAAAATGCTAAATACCTCTAAACAATAAGCGGTTAAAATGTTTTTTTATGTCAAAAAAACTATAAAAATAGTAATTTTAAAAAATAAAATTTCAATATATTAATTATCCTTTAATAAAAAAATTATCCTTTAATCATTTTTAATTATCTGTGGTTTGTGTTATATAAATTTCGATCCTTCAATATTTTGGTATATGAGTAGTACCCATTACTCAAATCATTAAAAATAATATAAAGCATCCCAATAACCAAATGTGAACCAATTCTAATATCTCTCTTCAGACTCGGTAAATACTGAAAACAAATAATAAAACATAAAATCCAAAACACACAGTTTAAAAGACTGTACATGCTATACATAGCCTTGCAACACGTTGCAAACCATTAGTCTGTCTGCTTGTTATGTATTTATAATAAGCCTTAAAAGCAAGAATTAGGACTGTTCTGATAAACTGAATCTGAAAGTCGCTGATCGCCGAGACTCCATTAATAAACTGAACCCGAAATTGGCAGATCGTCGTAGATCATTGGTTTCAGGAAACACTCATCTTAAGGGAAAGAGGCTGCAGCGGATCCGCAACCTCAATTGATTCATCCATGGCTGCTTTTAGATTAGGACTCACTGACAATCCAAGATATGATTCCAAGGCAGATAATTCTTTGCAAAATTCAAGCTGCACGATGCTATCCTCTGTTTTGCAGCATTCTGTGCCACCGTTGACCTCGACAGGGATATCCACAGCAAAGCATTCTGTCCCATCGTTGACCTCCATTAATGTCTCCAAAGCAAAACTGTTGACCTCGACGGAGGTATCCACAGGTCTGTCTTTAACAACACCATGGAGTGGAGGTATTATGTCCACAAATACAGAGGTTTTCTTCTGATGAGCCCATGGGAATTGTGCCCCATCAAATGAGCTGCTGCTATGATCAGAATCAAAATAACCTTCTGGAAGGGACGATTTCACCGGTTCAAAATTTGCGGCATCGCCATAAGCAGTGGACATGAAATTGCTCACCTCTGAATAGTTTTTGTTTTTGTTTTTTTTTTTTCTACGAAAAAAGCTATATTGTATTCATTAAAATTAGAGATAATAATACATCATCAGACGGATATGGTAAACTTATAGTGGACCCAGATATGGCATGCTCACCTCTGAATAGTTGTGGCTACAGTTCTCACAACAACACGATTGCTGCAAAGTTTGCGGGCTACAGTTCTCGCAACAACACGATTGCTGCAAAGTTTGCCCCAAATTGCCATGCTCAGAAGATTGGACCGTGGATTCATTTGAATTGCTTCGAAATGGAGCACTGGGATTTAGGTACTCAGAGTACCGATACTCCATATCATCCGAGCCATAGACTGGAAGATCCCATCTGTAGACATCCTTCAAAGAGGGTTCCATTTGACTGTTTGCAAAGTAATCCTCTAATAAGTCAGGTATTACCTCACTGTTCATATTCAACCCCAATAATAAATTAGGGGTTTTTGTACATGACTTTACTTTCTTCCCTGACATTTTCTTGCTACTGTCCATTTTTACAAAACAGGAGCCATCAGCAAAGTTAAGTTTGGCTTTCTTACCTCTGATCTTTTTAGCCTCTGCATCGTAGGCCTTGGCGGCCTCCTCGGCCGTGTTGAACGTTCCAAGCCAAACCCTAATGCCCTTTCTGGGATCTCGAATCTCGGCAGCCCATTTTCCCCATGGACGCTGCCTGATACCTCTGTACAAATTCCTCCTCTTCCTCTTGGTGCTCTTGGCCGAGGACTTTTCGAAATCCTTCAAAGGAGGAATGGCCTCATTTCCAGCACCTTCAAAAGCTAACCAGATTCAAAATAACAGAAAAAAGCGAACTCTAGGAAGCAATAGCAATTTCTTGAATGCAGAGAGACCAATGGGAACACTCACCTGAAGAAAATTCATGCTTGCAGTTGAAAATATTCTTGCTCGTCTTATTCTTCCGATTGTATGCGTCGTCGAAGCTGCCCGATTTATTCATGGATTCAGACACGGCTCCGCCATTGAAGAACAAGTCATAGAAGGTATCGAAATCCGGCCAAAAATCCCTGGCAGCAATACGCCGGGATTGGTTCGCGGCAATGAAATCCGCAATTATGGCACCTCCACACATCCTTTTGTTTTCAAAACAACGGTTGCTGCCTCCGCAGAACACAAAGCAATGGCGTGATGAAGAAAATAGTGATTACTCACAATGAAACATGCGCTCTGCTTCCCGCTAAAACTTATATATAAACAGGAAGAACTTCGGGAGGACACAGTCGGTGCGCGCAATTGGTATGATTTAAAAATTAAAAAAAATCATATAATATTATATTGTATTGTTTATTAATTATTACTTTGAAAAATCACCGCACGAAATGAAACCACCGGCTCCATGGACCGTTAATGAGCAGCCAACCGTC
>APFE030206862.1:0-64638 GCA_000404065.3 Pinus taeda | reverse complement strand
TAATATTTTTTAATTATTCAGTGACAACATCTTTCCATATTAAAGTGGATTGTTATGAATATTTTTAATTAATTTGTTGAACGAAAGCTCAGTGGGCATGCAAGTTGTGGTGGCGTACGAAATGTCAGTGGGTATGCAAGTTGCAGTGGAGTGGGAAACAAAAGTGACGAGTGAGCAGATATGCAAGGAAGGACTTCGAGGTTGTTTTTTTCCAATAAGCCGGTAACTTGGTGTTTTTTCAATTGAAAACCATTAAGCATCAAGTTGCAAGTCTATTTGTATTCTGTGTTGGAAAATTTGTTTTTCCACACCTTCTTTTTAATTGAAAATTATTATTGTGCCACTATTATTAGGAAATCAGCGTAAACCAATTTTATATTTCAGCAAGTTGATATTCTCTTTTTATCCGAAGTATATAAAAATATTATAATCAGACTGTTCAATATCAAAATATATAAAAATATTATATTAGATTATTACAAAATTTATGAAATTTGTAATGTTTTTATTTTTCGCGATAAAAATCGATTTGTATAATAGTATGAGTAAAATTATTGAAATTTGTAATGTTTTTTTGAAAATCCTGATTTGTATAATAGTGTGACGTTATTTTGATTTCATTATTTTGTATTTGTTTAATTAAAAAACTATAAAAAATAATATTAAAAAGGAAACAAAAATTAATTTTTTTAAAGATGTTTTGTAATTTTCAAATAACTAAGGGATAAGAGTTTCAAGGATAGATTTATTTATTATATTATTATTATATTATAGTTAAATTTTTATTAATTCTTTTCAAGGTTATAATAAGCTTTTTATCTTTCATTTATCATTTTATCAATGCTATGGTTCTAATTAAGCTTGTACAGAAGATAAATTTCAAGATATTCAAGTTGTCATACACAAAAATTGTGTAAGTGATATTTTTGGATTTAATTATGGTAATCTTCAATTGGTGAGTGTTAACATTCATGCCTATACTAAAGAAAAAAATATTTGAGAGTTTTCAGTTGCTTGTCAAAGTCATAGGAATTCATCAACCTAAAAACGATATCATCAATGTAAAGATTATGATTATACTAGCTAGAACCATGCTAAAACAACTTATTTATTCCAAAAAACCCTCTAACATATCAATGTATATGCCTAAAAGGGTAGGGGACAAGGGGAAACCTTTTTTAACTCTTACATGTTAATTTCTTATGAGCAGCCCACACTATTCCTAAACTTGGCAATAACATTCTCATGCTACCTTATCACACTAGAGCTCACTTCAAAAGAAGCACTTAGTTCATCACTCTATTCCAAAGATTAGCCTTGTGCACTATGTCTAAAACTTTTATGAAATCAATGAAATAACATAGGAGATTAGTTTTATTATCATGATACTCCTCCAAAATGATCTTAAAGCATGAGAAGGTGGTTCACAGTTGAATGATAGCTCCTAAATCTAACACAACCTTTAACTCCTTTTCCATCGCTTTCTAGCCGCATGTTGATTTATTTTTCTAAAACCAACCTAGATCCATCTTAACTCCGAATCTATCAACTCCTGAGAGGGATCAAATTTGTTAAGGTGCAAACCTCTTTTTTTGAGTGAAAACCCCGAGGAAAGGTTTGCACCTCAAGAGATTTGATCCCTCTCGGTACTTGATAGATCCAGAGTTAAGTTGGATCTAGGTTATTTTTAAAATAGCTATAAAATGCTTCAATTATAAAGGATGATTAAGGAAGAATATGATTTTATATTTATATTTAAACTAATTCACATTGCTAAGAAGATTCAACCACCATGGTTAAAAAAACACAAATAAACTATATCATGTTAAACTTTTGGTTTTCATCTATTTCACCAAACATATTAATTATAATTTAAATATTTTTGTAAAGTATATATTTACATAAAAATAATCTATATATTTAAATAGAAATATTTATTACTTAATTTTCTAAATATACATAATGTGCTTATCATTAAAAATAACAATATTTTCTCATCCACACTTTGTACTTGAGCTAAAAGAAATAGTATATGTTGTTAACACTATATATACAATAATCTAATTCCGAATCTAACAATCAAGGTCAAGTACCTAGTGATCCTCACTACTCTCCTACATAACAATAACCCATCCATATATATATGGTTTACATGTTTGTAGTAGAGCAACGAGAACCATGGTATATATATATATCTATATATATAAGTAGTAGTAATAATTAAAGTAAATAAATCACTTGCAAATTGTTGTAATCTTTCAGGATTTTTGTATATAGTTATGATTAGGTATTTCTAGTTTTCTTTAGTTATGGAGACATAATTGTCTCTTTCAATTATAAATGTAATCTTTAGTGATTAATAAGACAATGCAGATCACAAAATTTTTGTCATGGAATTCTCTAGACTCTGGTATCAGACCTTGGATCGAACTCCATTAGCGTGAAAGGCATGTGGCAACAGTTCCATTAGCATGAAAGGTGTGTGGTAACAACTGTGTACGGGTTAAAGTGACCTAGTCTGTTATGTTCGAGACTGGAGCTGGTCCATTACATTCAAGACCGGAGGAAGTGCAAATCGTGACCTACGGAAGGGTTTCAAAGCTATTGTACAAGGTTTTGAAACCCGCAACTCTGCAACCGTGTTCATTTTTAAAGCACCATGGAGTATCCAACGTAACCTAGCTTGAAGGAGATGGTGCATGTTTGAATATGCACATCGAAAATTGATTGGAGATGGGATTGCATGCTGCAGAGCCCTAGCGCTTGTTGGCTAATGGTTTTAAAAGTTCAACAACACATTTTCTAAGATTAACAATGCTTTGGATTTGCAAAGTTGGAAAATAAATCCTAGTTGAAACTTGCAGAGTCCATAAGTTTGTGTGTTTGCGCTTGAAGATATCACATGGTGCCGCAGTGGAGGTGGTGTGACTTCAAGTGTCAGCGTCAACGAGCTTTGGAGATGAGCTAGTGTAAAAGTGAAATTGTCAATGGTTGTTGATTCTGTAAGTTAAAACATAGTTGTTTTAAGAGAAATTTGTGTCTGGTTGTGGTTAAACAGAAGTGCTGAACATTGTTAAATTTGTAACTTAAAACATAGTGCTTTTAAGAGAAATATGTGCCTGTGGCTGTGGTTGAAACATAAGTTTTTTTGTGGTTGAAATAATTATTTTTTTTAAAAGAGTTTTGTCGTGATGAAAAAACGTTTTTTTGTAGTTTTATAAATTTATCTACAAGAGATGAAATCCTTGATAACTTTAACTAGGATTGTTCTGTCTAGAAAGGATAATTATCAGGAATGGTTTAGGAAGGTTAAAAACATTGTTACTTTTTATGATCTGTGGGATGGAGTCTGTGAAGGAAATGAAGGGAATGCACCAGATCAACATGAGGAGAAGAAACAGTTAGCAACTTGGAAAAGTAAGGATAAGAAGGTCTATGCTTTAATTTCCACTTCAGTCTCAAAAGAGGTAAGAAAATATATTGTTCAAAGTAAAAAAAATGTATGATACCATAACAAAATTAAAAGATCTTTATGATTCACATTCTGAATTGGAGATACTATAATTATTGTTGCGGTTATTTAATCTAGAAATGAAAGATAATGACCTGTTAAAACTTGCTTCTGAAATTAAAGCCATCAATCATGACACTAAATCTAATGGAGTTAAAGTTGATCTACAACTTACTCCCTTTAAAATCTCTTTACCCTAGTTATTCACCGTAATTGGAATCTCTCGAATGTAGTGGGCAATTAAAAGATTTAGATTTTGACAAATTAGTAGAGAAAATTGCAGAAAGAGAGAAGCATTTTTGCAATAAAAAAATATTACATAATTCTAATACTGAAACCTTATGTCTTGCTCAAAAAAACCAAAACCCTCAAGAAGAATTTGTCAGAAACTCTAAGGGTAAAAGAGGACGAGATAGGAATAATTATATAGATAGCGGGGCGGAAATATTCAGGGAGATAAATAGCAGAATGATAAACAAAGCATTTTTTCTGATAAAATAGTTGTAAAATGTTTTAGATGTGGTAAAATTGGACATACTGCTTCAAATTGTAGAATTCCCTCGGAGAAAATTAATGAAAGAAGAGAACAAATGCTTGAAAGAAAGATCAACTAATTCCATAAAAATGATAGTATTCAGAGAATTCACATTATGTTGTTGCTCATTGTAATTTTCATATGGAAGATATATTTAGTACCTCTTTTTGTTCATGGAATGATAGTTAGGTTTTAGACACAGGTGTCACTTGTCATATGACCTTTAGAAGAGCTTTGTTTGAACAATTCAATGATAATATTGATGGAGTAGTGTATTTTGTTGATAAGTCTCAAATCAAACCATCATGGATTGGTTCTATTCAGTTAAAATTTCCTGGACTTTTTTATTATACTTTGAATGATGTTATTTACATTCCTCAATTCCAAAGGAATTTATTATCTCTTGGACAAATAAGACAACAAGAACATTCCATTCATTATTTGATGGTAAAGTAGAAATTCGAAGAGCAACTGACAATAAAATTGTAATGACTGATGTGGAAGAAGATAAATTGTTGAAGTCGAAAGGTATGTCATGTGTTGCATTGAACATTAATTATTTGGTTCAAAAAAATGATTCTATTTCATCATATTTATTTTGGCATGCATGCTTCGATCATATTAATCATGAAATATTACAATTATGAGACAATAGGGGATTAAAGGACTTCCAACAGTTCCAAGAAAATTTGATGCAGGAGCATCCAACTCACCGTAATTGGGCAGAAAGAACTTCAACCAGGTTCAAAAGCTAGTGACCGATTGAACTGTCAAATTCTTATGGGAATAGTTTTCCTTTTTATTTTATTTTACAAAATCAGCAAAAGTTAGATACCTCTTTTATTTTCCAGTTTAGGATTGCTGTAGTTTCAATTGTTAATTAGAGAGTAGTCCATGTAATTAGGGAAAATAACAATCAACTGTTCCTACAAGTCTTGGAATACCAAATGAGTATAGTTATTGATAGAAGTAGAAATTATGTAACCATATTCCGTAACAGTTAAACTAACTGTAAGAATCAACTGAAAACAAAGGGCTATAAAGCCAAAACAAATGTAACAGAATGGGGTTCAGTTCAGGAGAGGAAAGTTGAGTCAATTCAAAAGCAAAAGAAATAGAAAAGACCAAGCATTCAAAAACAGAGAAGCTATTGTCCATCTAAATTATCTGTATCAGTATTTGTTTAACATTCATTTACGTTTTCACCATCTAACAAGCTACCGTATCATCATTATTTATTAAATTGTTATGGCTACTGTGTAAACATTATTCACAGTCGAATACCAAGCAAATAGATAGAATCTTAATGAATTCAGAGTTACCAAACTAACAGTCACCTATTCATTTTATGCACGCAGTGAAGCAACAGTTCCAATTCATAATGTTCAGTTAACAACGACCGAGAATACAAACAACAACGTTTACAAGCTTTCCAACATTCGAATGCATAGAAGGACGAGTGATAACCAAAGCCGAATACACAGAGGTAACAAAACAACCATACAGTTTTTCTTTTACATCCAAAATTTCATTTCAATTGCCACAGAACAAAGTTTACAATATTATTGGTAGAGCCAAGCCATATTACAGAGGACAGAGACCATTAAAGACATAAATAGAGCCGAATACAACTGAAGGTCGAAAACCCATGCCAAATCGAAAAACCCCGAGTTAGGGTTTGAACCAAACAAACAACCAGAGGCCACAAAATTCTCATACATCTCACACAGAGGCGACGAAATTAAATTACAGTCGAATAGCATGTACAGTGACTAAATAACCACACCAGGAGATGGGTCGCCCTCAGAAACAAAAAATTACAGACAGAGAATGAAGTTTCAAGCCTACCCAGGAGGCGAACAACCAAAATAACCAAACGCAGGAAGATACGCCGCCCAGGTCACCAACGAAGACCTGCAAGAAACCAAAAGCGAGGCATTAGCGTGTACGGTGAAAGAAAAACTCAGAAGTGACAAAACCCTGTAAGGAGCCAACGTTTCGAAAAGGATTCTTACCTGGAGAGCGCGGCCAGACGCCACAGCGTGACAAGCTGAACGAAACTGAGCAACTGTAGAGCAAAGGAACGAGTTGGGTTAGACCCATAATCAAATGAAGAGCCAAATTGAAGCATGGACGGGTTTCCTTACCTGTGTTTAGCTGAGGACGCGTGCCTGAGAAGCCCTGTGCTTCCAACCAAGACTAGTGCCATATTGTGAGAAGGCGGATAACCACAAACAAATACCAACAAACGGAATTCGGAACAGAGACCTTAGAGAACCAAAAAAGCATACAGTAAAAACACAATGAAAGCCATTAACAGCGAACGGAGGGATTGAGTTAAGCACCAAAGGTACATGTGGCAGGATAGCCACTCTCTGGGAGGCTGACAAGTTTCAACTTGAGAGCTCCTTCCAAAAGTAGCACTGGATTTACACCGAACTTTGACACTTCTCAAGTAAGATAAACTTTGCTCTCTTTAATCTCTATGTACCTGTCCTATATGCAGAAAAGGAAAATTTCTGGAAAACTCTGACTAATTTTCTGGAAGCTTAATCCCTCAAGAATATAATTATTGCGGGAGACTTCAACCGAATCCTAGACCCAAAGGAAAAAATAGGAGGAACCAGCAGTAGGGACCGCTTTCTTCCCTTGGTGGAAAACCTGATTCAACAATGGGATTTATTGGACTTCAATCCAAAAAAAGGGCTTTACACATGGATAAATAACAGAATAGAGGAGGAGCATATATCAGCCAGGCTGGATAGGTTCCTTCTCCAGAGTTCCTTCCTCTCTAAGAAGATGATCATTTCCGCCAAAATTCTGCCAAAGTGGAATTCAAATCATAAACCCATCCTCCTTCTGATGGAAGAAGAAGTAAACCTGAGGCCAATCCCCTTTCAGTTCAACCCATTATGGGAAAACATAGAAGGTTTTTTGGATACAATGAATAAGGCATGCTCTATCCATGTCCCTGGATCACCCAACTATGTTTGGGAGAAAAAGCTAAAAGCCACCAAAACAACCCTAAAACAATGGATAAAAAATCCCATAGATTCTCCCAATACCCAATGAAAACAGAGCACAAAGCAGCTGTTGGATTTGCAAATGACCCTGGAGATGCAAGACATTACCAGCACAGAAATTCATAGTGAGCAAGAACACCAAATCATCATGCTTCAGACATTTAGAGAGGAGGAAGAATACTTGAGGGTCAAGTCAAACAATCTTTGGCTTGCATCTAGAGACAAAAATATAGCCTTCTTCCATAAGCAAATTCGAACCCGTCTCTCTAGAAACCACATTGCTGAAATCACCTTGCTAGATGGGGTTGTTCTCAAAGGCACAACTCTGATAAAAGAGGCAACAACCTCTCATTTTCAGCTGCTGTTTAAAGAAGAAGGTGCAAAGGATGATGAGGAAGCTCATGATTTCCTCAAGCATGTTCCAAGGATGGTTAACGAAGAGGACAATGCAACACTCCTAAAACCATTCACTGAAGATGAAATTAGCAATGTCATATGGAATATGGAACCAGACAAAGCCCCAGGGCCTGATGGATTCTCCATACACTTCTATAGAATCTGTTGGGACATCATCAAAGCTGATTTGTACCGAATGATCAAAGGCTTCCTATGAAAAGCCAAAGTGGGAGGAAGCATAAACTCCACCTTCCTAGCTCTAATTCCCAAAGAATCCAATCCGGAGGCTTTCGTCAAATTCAGGCCAATCTCGCTATGTAATGCGTCGTACAAAATTCTCACCAAGTTACTTGCAAATAGAATAAAGCATTTGCTGGAAAAACTCATCTCACCCAACCAAGGAGGGTTTTTCAAAGGTAGGCATATCCTAGACAATGTGATACTAGTGCAGGAAATCATCCATTCCAGACATCAACGAAAAGAGCAAGGTATGCTCATTAATATGGACATGGCGAACGCCTTGGATCGAGTAAGGAACTATTTCCTCCTCCAAGTTCTTTCTGCATTTGGTTTCAGTTCTAAATTTGTAAAATTGATTAAAGCATGCATTGCAGAACCTTGGATAGCCCCTCTAGTAAATGGCAGGCTGGTAGAATACTTCAAAGCTTCGAGGGGAATCAGGAAAGGTTTCCCTCTGTCCCCATTCCTATATATTCTGATGGTAGACTCTCTAAACTGAAAGCTCACAGCTGAGAAGCTCAATGGGTCACTTCCTGGTATCAGGGTGATATCCAGAACAACCCCTATCAATCATGCCTTGTTCGTCGATAACTCTATCCTTATGGGAGGAGCCTCTATTAAAACAACAAGAACCTTCAATGGAGTAGTCCAAAGCTTCTGCAGAGTCTCTGGAGCTATGGTCAACAAGAGGAAAAGTGCAGTGTATGGCTAGGCGATAGACCAGTGAACTATACTCAATATTGCCCAAGCCCTGGGCTTCATCGTCTATGTCTCTTGGGAAAAATTCAAGTATCTTGGCATGCCTTTAACCTTGGGTATCAGTAAGGCCCCTCATTGGATGGAAATCATCAGCAAAATCAAGGCAAAATTGAATGCTTGGGGTAGACAGTGGCTTTCCACAATGAGGAATCTCACTCTGATCAAGTCAATTCTCTCATCCCTTCCTATCTACCAGGCTTCATTCCTTTTAGCTCCAAAAATGATCACAGAACAACTAGCAAAACTGATCCAAAATTTTATATGGCAAGGAGGAAATGGGAAACAAAAAAAAACTTACATAGTAAGCTAGGACATAGTAAAAAGGCCAATATCTGAAGGTGGACTCCAGGTAAGACATCCTAGGTTGGCCAATTTGGCAATGGGAGGTAAGATCATCTAGAAAATATTCTCAAATCAAAGACACCCTGTAAGTCAAGTTCTAATTAAAAAATATCTGCATAGACTCTCAATAAATAATATGGAAGAAGGAGCTTCCCACAAAGGAACCACGCTATGGAAGTTGTGCAACCAAGGCTGGAAATTCTTTAAATACCAGCTCTAGAGAATACCAAGAAACGAGAAAAGAATTAGACTGTGGGAGAACAAGATCATGGGCCTCCAAACCCTAAATCTTGCACCGAAAATAGTAGACTTGCATAAATGGCTCATACAAAAAGGTATCCACAAACTTGCTGACATATGCACTTGGGATTCAGCAAGGAACTGGAGTAATTGGGCCCTCCATCACCCCCGTAACTGGATGCTCCCTCAACTCCATCAATTACTAGCTAAACTCACTGGTGTAGCTCCTACGCATCTCCATTCGAGGAACAAGTGGGGCTAGGGAAAGACTGGAGCTTACTCAACACGATTGGGCTTTGCAGCTCTACAAGAGAAACAGCATCAGATCCATACTACAAAGCTCTGGCGGAATGTTTGGGACCCATTTGGACTCCCAAAAATCAACTTCTTCTACTAGATTCTCATGCATAAAAGGACCCTCACTGGAGACAACTTAGAGAAAAGAGGAATCAGTGGTCCCCACAGATGCCTTCTCTATTGCAAGGCTCAGGAAACGATTGATAACCTATTCATAGACTGCCCCTCTTCTCAAGAGGTCTGGTTGTAGCAATGATGGGGCTCAATGCCCAAATCCCTGAGCAATCTTCAGTTGTTAGTCTCTTCGGAACTTGGAAAGAATGCTATCCTCACACTCTGAATAGAAAATCAACATGGATGAAAATCTGGAATGCGATCCAAAAATATATCTATTGGGGAATATGGTTGGCAAGGAATGAAGCCATCTTCAACAACGGACTTCAATCCACCAACTCAGTGACAGCTAAGGCCAAAGCTCTGCTGCTGGAAACTTTTGAAAATAGACCTCTTAAGTCTGACAACTCCCTACTCCTTGAAGAGCTTCGCTGGCTAGGTGAATCCTTGAGATGGGCGAGCATCAAAAAGAATATCTCCTTGCCTAGCCACAATACAGAGTGGCGACTTCAGATCTCTGAGGCAGATTTTAAAAAGTGGTGGAAAAATCAGGGCAAAGTCACAATATTCTTCGACGGAGCCTCTAAAGGAAACCCGAGGACATCAAGGGCAGGAGGAACAATTTACTCCACAGATGGGCACAAAAAGGATAGCTTCAGTTGGGGCCTAGGACAGTGCACCAACAACCAGACCAAGATTCTCAGACTACTCAAAGCGTGTCAGCTGGCCCAGAGGAACAGAAAGGAAATCCTTCAAATCTTCGGGGACTCTGAAATCTTGATTAAAACCCTTAACACGAGTGACCATATCAATAGCTCTACTCTAAACAAGACTCTTGAAAGAATAAGAAAAATGACTCAAAATTTCACTTCCTACTCATTCTACCATGTCGTGCGAACTCTGAACAAGGAAGCTAGTATAATGGCTAACAAAGGATGTCTTCTAGCTCAAGGTATGCTGGCAAAGAACGATAAAGAAGCTGAAGGGCACCCAATTCCTTAACAGAAAAGCAAAATTGAACAAGGACAGAAATACGTAGAACCAAGGCTCTGGCACAAGCTGAATTTCACTGAAGAGAAAGAGTGGGAAACTTCTTGGCGGTTAACATCACGCGGAGTTGACAAGTAATCAGTTTATCGCATGGGCCATCAGTGCTGGGTGTTTTAACAGGGCGCATAATTGAATTCAAACGAAGGACGGTTTTGAAGGATGCGGGGAGAGGTAAGCAATTTTTATCACACCACTTTTTCGCTGCCAGACAGCATTTCTCAAATGGACACGATGCACATGAGGGACTGATGCATGGCTGGTCAAAACTGCCCATATCGCGCGCCTCTGAGGTGCTAAAGGTCAGACATCGAGGGACGCGAAATGCGTTGGATCTGGGCGGGGGATGATCTGACGATTATCACACGTTGGAAAAGGTGGGGAGTTAATGACGCAGGGAGTGGTAAGTGGTTTACATCGCACTGCTTCTACCTGCTAGGCAGTATTTCATGAAACAAATGCAATGTACCTTAGAGTCTGACGTGTGGCAGTTCAAAACTAGCCATATCACGTGCTTTTGAGATGTTAAGGGTAGGATAGTGAGGGAAGTGAAAAGCATCGGATTTGGGTGAGGGAAGATCTGACAGTTATTGTGTATTGAAAAAGGAGAGGTGTTAATGACGTGGGGAGTGGTAAGCGGTTTACATCGCACCTCTTTTGGCTGCTTGGTAGTATTTCATGGAACGGATGTAATGTACCTTAGGGGCTGACGTGTGGCAAGTCAAAACCGACCATATTGCGCACTTTTGAGGTGTTAAGGGTCAGACAGCAAGGGACGCAAAAAGCATCGGATCTGGACAAGGGAAGATCTAACGGTTATCACGCATTGAATATGGAGGGGTCTTAACCTTGACGTGGGGTCAGGTGTGGAAGAGTAGCTAGATTTAATGGAGGTGGGGACATGTTATATATTAATACAGTTTAATATATGTGGGTTTGTATTATTTGGATCAGGGATTAAAATATATGCAGGAATTATTTAAAGTCAGGTAAGTTTCAAAGCAACAATGAAAAGTGAAAATGTAACACAGGATACTCAGAAGCCAAAAGCAAATCAAGGAACATTCAGCCATTCCAAAAGTTTCAAAAGAAACAGCTAATCACTAATACAAAAGCCAGAATATGAGGATTGTAGAAATCTCGCAATTGACTGTAATCAAGGCTGTTTGGCCATGCCCAACCTCTTCTTATAAATAAAACTCAACTGTTTTTGTTAAAAAAAAATGTCAGGAAGTCTAGTTCTACTACAAATATTTTGAAATTTTCAATTAATATGGGTGTAAACTAAATTTTACAAGAAAAATCTTTTCATATTCAACCCTCTTAGAATTTCAAAGATGACAAATTCTTTTGACCCTTTATGTTTAGGAATTTCCAAACTCCTCACTTCACTATAAATCCCATGGCAGTTTGTTCTAGTTTTAGCAATGTCAATTTTCTTCTTTACACTAATCAAAATAAAGAGATAATTTTGATATTTTAGATTAGGTTTGAACACCCCTTATTATATCTTAAATATTTTCTATCTTCTAATCCTTTACCACATCATAATTTCTCCTTGAATTTAATTATAACAATATTTTTAATATTATTGTTATTTTGCATGAAAATAGTGTGCTTTATGCTTGAGGGGTTGTTGAAAAATGTGGCCATGTATCACCTAGGGGATGCCCCACAACATGTGTCATTATTTAGAATGACCTCTTCCTTTATTCCCGAATTATCTAATCAATGATTAGAATCTCAAGGCCAACTCCACTTAAGTAACAAGAATTTTTGACATAATTTAGAACCAACTTTTAGGAATCGTCTTGTCTTGTATTTTGTTTATCTTGTTCTTATACATTAAATACCTAGTGATAGTTATGTTATGAATGAGGGAAAGAGTCAATTCTATGAGTAAGAGAGAATATGTTGTATTGCCTTTAATTTTGAGATTCTAAGTTATAAATTTGTTTGGATTTTCTCTAAACTTTTCCGCAATTATTTAGAGATGTTTTAAACCCACACTTCACAATCACGTAAGATAACAAGAGTGAATAGAGTCTCAAAAAAAAAGTTCTTCTTCTTTCCACTCTCCATTTATCCTTTCCCAATGTTATAGTTCCAACTAAACTTGTGATGAAGATTGATTTTGAGATATTACTATGAAGCCACTTCCTCCTAATTTTTGTTGTCATACAAAAAATTAGCATCAAACATATTTTTGGATTGAGTCTTCAGAACCTTTATTTTGTCAATGTTAACAATCAAGCCCATACTAAAGAAAAATTAATTAATACTTCAAAGAATATCTACAACCAAACCTTGAAGAAAGAAAAAATGTTATAAAATATACATAATAATTAGTAATAAGAATATAAAATACTAAATTGGGGGGAACTTGTTCATGAGGAGGAGAAATGGCTCTGTGGTGTGAATTTCTTCTAGGGTTACAGTAGGAGTTTGGATGCTTTTTTTTTGCATAAGGAGGGTTGGTTTCTATTTTTGTCCTCGGTAGGGTATAGTTCATATATCGAGGATATATGTGCCATGATAAAAGTCTTTATTGTTTAGCTAGGGATACTATAGTCATATTCACACTGTAACTATCGGTGGAGTTTGGATGGAGGGGTATCTGTGATGGGTAGCATCTGCAGTTTACTCATGGTTTTTGTATGCTTTTTACATTGAATGTCGGGATATTTGCTGATATGGAGGAGGAGGTTGTTGAATACTTGGTAGACCCTTATGAGAATATTTTCATCTTGAAGAAGTCCCCACAGCAACAATGTGAAGTTAACATGGGCTTTGCATATGGCTTCCCGGATTCAGGGTATTGTACATCTCTCCCTAATTTATCTGAGGTCCCCTTTTCTGCCCTAATCAAGGTTTTGAGGCGGTGGTTCTAGGGCATAATTTCCTAGGGTCAATGGAGAGTTTGGAGGTTGCTAGGCTAGAATGGTTGGAGCCACATGATGTAAATGTCAGTGTGACAGGAATATACTTGGAGGTGCTTTGTTTGCAGATAGTTGTCTAAACCCTTTGTTTCAAAATCAAAATTGGGTGGTCTCGTCAAAAGGGTTTGGTGGGGGTTGTGAAACCATTCCTTTCAATATTCATATGGAATCTAACTCACATGGTTTGGGATGATCCTCCTCGGTCAAGGAGGGTGGTCAATCAGAGGTAAGGTATGATCCCGTAACTCCTTTTTCTCTTCAAAAGGTGGGTACTTCACATGTTTTTGGTGGTGTATCTATGTCGTTTTAAGTTTCTCGATGTCATGGAGCATAGGAAATAAGGGTTTCATTGGGAGTCATGCTATCTTCTGTGGATATCCATCCAAGAGGGGGTTTGAAGAGAAAAAGTAAGAAAACTAGATGCGTTAAGGTGAAAGAAAGGGACAAAGCATTGATTCCTGGGGATGGGCTAAAATTCGATGATATAATGTATATAGTGGAGAGTGTTTTGGTGGGAAGAATTCAGGGTAGAAATTAGTGGTGTATCTATGTCATTTCAAGTTTCTCGTTGTCATGGAGCATAGGAAATAAGAGTTTCAATGGGAGGCTTGATATCTTCTATGGATATCCATCCGAGTGAGGGTTTGAAGAGAAAAAGTAAGAAAACTAGATGCACTAAGGTCAAAAAAAGGGACAAAGCATTGATTCTTGGGGATGGGCTAAAATTCGACGATATAATGTATATGGTGGAGAGGGTTTTGGTGGGAGAATTCAGGGTAGAAATGATTATGCAGCAAGAATTAAAATGCAAGCTCAATAAGTTTGGGGACATGTTTTGGACTCCATGTTGGATATCTGCACTCTCTCTAGAGGACGGTTTTCTCTCAAGTTTGAAAAGGCAGAACATACATGTTGGGTTCTTTCCAAGCTCCAGCCATTACATCATTGAACAAGCATTGATTCTCTTCAAGAGATGGAGTCCCCTATTTGATCTAGAAAGAGCAATTGGGTGTAGGCCTTATTTGGATTAGGCTTATTGGGTTTTCGTTGTGCCTATGGACCAAATATATATTCAAGCATACAGGGGATGAATTAGGAGGTATTTGCATTATCACATGTCATTCCTAGAAACTAGGAAAATGTCTTATGTGATTACTTTGATTCATCTTGATACCATGGAAGGTCTAGTGGAAAATTTGGTTCTTCATTATAAGGGGTAAATTCACAAGAAAATATTAGATTGTGAAGGTGTACCCTTCTGACGCTGAGAGTGCCCATTGAATCACGAGACCAGTTGGGGACAGGATAGTGGAAGACAGGGTCAAAATCATGAGTGCCAACCACATTTATAGTATGGGACTCCTCCGAGTCAACCTAGATCTATTGGTATAGATTCAGATATGTGCTTTTCTTAGATGGCAGGATTGGGCTCCACAACTAGGAGTTTGGGACGTGTATCGGCCTCCTATGCTAGAGGTACTGTTTCTGCCTCTCTTGCCTCTCCTTGTCACAATATTTATACACAATTTTTGGCTATGCCTATGTTTTTATCTACTCATACATTTTATTTGAGGGGTAGGGATGTTGTCCTATCTATAGGGATGGTAAATTGTCTGATTGATCCAATGCATGTATGCTGCATGACCCATTATCCATCTTTCCTGGCCTCAGATGAAGAATCATTTAAAATTTTTCGGAAATCCAGATATAATATTTGATCCTGATTAATGCCATATAATATGGAATCCTCTATGAATTATACTAGGAGTGTTTGGGGTCCATTATCCCCTTTTAAAATTCCTAGAATTCCCCATGGATGTCAATCCCATATATCCAAATCTATCATCCAGTCTAGTCATGATATAGTGGCAGTTCATCATTTATCCTTGGATGGGGTCCTTCGAGAAAGGAAAACCCCGACTTCATCTCCAAAATGAAATGGTTATCATTCAATTGTAGAGGGCTAGCTACTCCCTCCAAGAAACTAGCTTTTATCCATCTGATTGTAGTAGAGAAAATCGACATTGTTCTCCTACAAAATACGTTAGCTCCCAGGGAAGATATTATTAATTCATTGGAATCTATGCTTAATGGTTTTTCATTCATAGCTATTAACACCCGTGGAAGATCTGGGGGTTTAGCCCTGGGAGTAAATTGTAGATCTATGAGGGTCCTTAATGTTTGGGGGTGTGAAGGAGTGATTGCGGTTGATATTTTCTTGGCGGAAATCGGTATCAAAATTAGAGTGGTTAATGTTTATGGACCATGTCAGGGTAGGGCGGAGTTTTGGAATTGACTGATGACCAAAAACTTTATGAAGGAGAATTACTTGATTCATGGTGACGACTTAAATGTTTCCTTAGGTATGTCAAGAATCTGGAGGACTCATGCTCAAAAATATTCTCTCATGTTTCTTCACACATATGATAGACACAAAAAAATTGGTTAACACTGACATGTCAAGAATTAAACCTAGAAGGAGAAACAGACAGGTAGGAGAACATATGATCTCTAGGAAAATGGATATATTTGTGATTCATAATGCTCTACTGGAAATAATTATGCTATGTAAACAACAGGTAGGATCTGGGGGGATATCATACCACTTTACCATTTTTTTGGAACTAGATGGACTTTCTAGAAAGCCAAAGGCACATTCCAAATTTAACTCCTCATGGTTGAAGGATGAAGCATTTACAAGTATTGTACAAGAGTCTTGGAGACCTTGTTCAACTAGGGAAGTTATATCATTAGCTAGACAATTTGCAGAGAATTTAAAAAATATAAAACAAAAGATTATTGAATGGACAAAAGTCAAGCAGAAAAGAGATGAGGAGACCTTGAAACTCATTGAAGATGAATTGGAGAAGTTGGAGCATCCTGGAGGGTGAGGGAGAGGGTGGGTGGTTTTTATGATACAAATGATTCAAAAATGAACATTATAAGAATGGAATCTAAAAAAAGGAAGATACTTAAGGAAAGAGAAGAAGCTTGGAGACTTAAAAGAAGGGCTTTATGGTTGCAAGTAGGGGACAACAACACCACTTTTTTCAAAAATTTTCAAAGGGGAGAAGAGCCATTACTATCACATGGTCCTTGGAAAATGAACATGGAGATAGGACAACTAATTTCAATGATCTTGCTAGGATGGGTGTTCAGCACTTCCGATCACTCTTTGAGTCTCCTAAGGATGTCTCACTCCCTGAAATTATTCAAACATCTTGATTAATCCCTAGATTCTCTTATATGAAACAAACATGTAACTTATATCCTCGATATATATAGGTGAGCTATAATTTGTCCTGCATTGATTCAAGAAGGACAAGAACCCAAGTCCTGATGGATGGTCTATTGAGTTTTTCCTTGCATTTTATGACCTTCTCAGAAATGATTTGTTAAAATAAGTTGAATAATGCAGAACATCGAGTATGATGTAGGAGGCCTTTAATTCCACATGTATAGCCCTCATCCCTAAACATGATAATCCAAATACTTTTAATGATTATCAACCTATTTCATCTCTATAAATGCACCCACAAGATCATAGCTAAGATCACTGCAAACAGGATAAAACCGATATGATCTCAGCATATCTCTAAGAAACAATTCACTTTCTTGGAAAATCGTCATATTCATGAAGTCATCAGTTTTGCACAAGAAGGGTTGCATAGCATAAAAACTAGTAAAGTTAAAATGTATGATCCTCAAAATTGATTTATCAAAAGCATACTACAGAGTCAATTGGCTTTACATTAGAATGTTTCCTACACATTCGGGATTTCATATTAGCTTCGTTAATTTGATAATGTGTTTCATATCCCCTACATATTTTTCTCTTCTAAAAAACATTTTAGCTTCAGAATTCTTTCATGCGGAGAGGGGGCTCTAAAAGCGATGCCCCATATACCTATTACTCTTACTATTAGTCATGGAAGGCCTTAACAGGTTGATTGTTGAGGAAAATAACAGTGGTAGCCTTAAATGTGCTCCGATGACAAGAGGTATATATCTGACTTGTATCTTGTTTGAATATGATGTGCTTATATTTTTTGATGGTTCTTGACATGATTCTGCTACCCTAAAACAAATTCTTAGTCTATTTGGGAAAGTTGATGGCATGGAAATTAATCTATGGAAAATTTTAGGAGCTAATATGCACAATTGGGCTAATTTTCCATGAGTTTTCTAAAAAATATATTTGCCAATTTCCATTTTATATAAAAATGATTTACCCAAATTTTACATTATAAAATCATTTTATCTTAAAAGTCGCCAACATTATATAGAGAGTATTATAAAAAAATAATAAATTTGAATAATTTTTATAAAAATCAATAAACATTTTATAGTTTGCATATTAGGGACTAGTAAGATTCGCCAATTTTTTTAAACTTCAAGATAATTTTCCATCCTTAAAATTTTCCCTGAATTAATCACCAGAAATCTACATTATCTGCCATAAATTTCATTAGGATCAAGATGGATTACGTTCTTATCCTGTTCCCCTTTCAATTAATCGATTTTGATGACAGGATCAGATATCTAGGTTTCCACTTGAAACCAAATGATTATAGGAAAACTGACTGGATGTGGTTGATTTCAAAAATAGAAAGAAGACTAAAATCCTAGAGCAACGTATGGTTATCTCTTGTAGGTAGGCTTGTCCTCATGAAATTGGTCCTTGAGGCCAAAAAAATATTTTGGATGGCTCTCTCATGGATTCCCAAAGGTATTCTAAACCTCATATAGAAAAGGTGTTGTGTTTATTTATGGAGAGGCTCGAAAGAAGGTAGAATATTCACCCTCCACCTATGGGATCAAATTGCTCTACCCAAGAGATGGGGTAGGTGGGGACTAAAGAATTTATTTTGTAGCAAAAGTTGGATGATGATTTATTACAACTGAGAGTCTATGGACAGAGGTGCTTATTAGGGAATATATTTTCCCTCTTTCAGCGGAAGAGTGGATTCAGCTGCAAAATAAGAGAAAAATAAACATATCCTCGATTTGGAAAGTAGTGGTGGCCTCCTTTAACATCATTGAATTTGGAATTACATGGAGAATCGGTTCTGGTACAAGGGTTCAGATAGGAATTGACCTGTGGTCTAGGATGTGGAGATATGCATATCTTTCCCTAGGAGTCGATGGCATTTCTAACAGAACATTGTAAGAAAACTCTAAATCAAATAGCAGGCCCTGAAAATACTTCTATCTGGGGTAGAAGTGGTTATCGGCTCAAGTATTAAACTTACCCACACAATGACATCAATCTTGGATTGATTACATAAGTGCATTAACAAATTCACATGTTGGTATTTTGGATCAAGAAGATGAATATGTTTGGGTATTCTTGAAGAAGGGGATATATAATCCAAAAGAAGATTATTTATATGCTCAGAGAGAACTAGAAGAATAGATATGGTGGACGAAGACCATCTAGAAGTTGAAAAGTCCACCTAACCAAGTTATTATTTTGATGCCTACTTACAAATAAAATTCCGATTGGTGAAAATGTTAAAAAAATATCTTTTTAGAGCCCTTCATGGTTTGTATTGTGCAAAAGCAAAGAGGAATCGGTTGAACATTTATTTATACATTGTCCTATTATTGCACTAATTTGGAATATGATATATTAATCCCTCAACATACTTTACAGATCGCAAGGTATTTCTCTACCTAAAGCATGGCGGAGTTGGTGGCATGAAGTAAATCCAAAGAAATTGTGGAATATTCCAATACTTATTAGTTAGGGTATTTCGATCGGTAGGAATAAGAATATTTTTTTGAAATACCTTTCATTGCTGATAGTATTGCAGCACAAATCTTTGCCATATATGACCTTCTCCCATAATATGAACAACAATTTAGGCCTTGTACTATAACCTCTAAAATTATTGATGAGTGCATGTCGTGGCCCTGTTTTGATGGCTCTACTGAAAATGGAAGATGTGGTGGGAGAGTTGTTCTCTACCTAAATAATACACATTTCTACAAGATGAAGACTATATTAAACCACAGTACAAACAAACTTTACAGTTTAAAATTACTCTTTTTCACTTTAGAAAAAGGGTGCCGACAGCTACATATTTTTGGTGATTCCAAAGTAATCATCGAATGGTTCAGTCAAACATCTACTTGTCACTCAGACACACTGAGAAATATTATGGATGAAACTTTATTGATAAAATTTCAATTTGGCGACATTTCTTATGTGCACATATATAGGAAAAGGAATACAATTTTCGATCAGTGATCCAAAGAAGGTCGCAATAGGATCGTGGTACTCGGATAATATTTGAACATAACGGACCGGATCACTACCCATATTATCATCACCCATTTCATGAACACAATTTAGGATTGATGGACAGAGAGTAACTGGAGGATTAATTTTGATGAGATACTTTTTCTTTATTTGATGGTCAATGTTATTATTGATATATGTTTTTTGAACAGGACAACCATATAGATGATCGTGTATTCGCTTTACGGTAGAGGATCTGATAGATTTTAAACAATATCATTTTGGACAATATAGTATACGATGATTGTTGGTATACAACACTCAGATTTTGATATACTTCATAGCATCTACTACATGTAATTTTCACTATTTTTTATGATGAAAAGTATGATTTTTTCTTGGGAAAAAATTATTAGTAATAAGAATAAAAATATTAAAACAATAACTAAATAAAAAAACTCTTCATATTCATTATTAATACGTATTTTGTCTAGAAAAGCTCTACACCATAATATAATCGAGATACAACATAGTATAAGAGAAATGTTGTCATATTAACATTGTTAGTTTATAAATAAATTGATAAATTTAAGTTGAGTCAACTAAAAAATAATAATAAAACAAGTAAACTCATGTGCACATATGTTAACTCAAATTCCTATGGTAGAGCATGATCCCATGGGGAATACTTCTCCATATTTAGAAATGGAGAAGGCATTTGGATAGAGCACGAGGATCATTGAAATCTCATGAAGTGAAGTGAACAAATGTTGAGTGTGTATGGAATGAATATGGCTCTATAAATATAAACTAAACTAGTTTCTAAAAGCTCCACTTAAAGTGTGTATCTTACATCTATATAACACATTTAAGTTGAATAACCCTATTCTTTTGAGCACTTATTTTATATATTATTTAAAGGTTGAGAAATTAATGATGTTAGAATAGTGATAAATGCCATTCCTAGTGTTTTACAATGAGCAACTAGTCACAATAAGAATAACAATGAAAAGAATGAAGTTTTACTATTACTAAGAAAATATGTCATCAACATTTTTTCCATTTTTAACATATATTTGACTAGTTTCTAGTCTTGAAATCTAGCAGAGAGCTATTGGAATTAAAAGTTTGAGCTATCTAGTTTGCACAATCCAAACACCTCAAGGAAATTTAACAGGACTTAATCTACTTACTCATGCCAAATGCAATTTAAAAAAGAAAAAGTTACAACTTAGTCAAAATTGAATCATCAGATTCCAATGGAAATGGAAAAACATAGAATAGCTAGACTACTTAAAAAAATAAGAAATTCAATATATTTTTTTTCTTGTGGACATTTTATTTATTACAATTAAAAGTGGTATATGAAATTTCAAGAATAAAATATTTTAATATTATAATTTATTTATTACTTAGTCTTAATTTCAAAAAATAAAAGTAAAAAACGAATATTAGTTATTCAATATTAAAAGAATATTGTATTAACTTAGTTTAATACAAATTAGTCTAGATCCATCTTAACTTGTAGCTATCACTCCTTGCTTTCTAAATGTAACCTAAGTTATCACTGTTATTCAAGAAAAATCAGACTACATGGAATAATCCACTTCTCTTTCATAAGAAAATGCTAAATACCTCTAAATATTAATTCTCTTTCATAAGAAAATGCTAAATACCTCTAAATATTAAGCGGTTAAAATGTTTTTTTATGTCAAAAAAAACTATAAAAATAACAATTTTAAATAGTGATTTTAAAAAACAAAATTTCAATATATTAATTATCCTTTACTCATTTTTAATTATCTATGGTTTGTGTTATATAAATTTGGATTCTTCAATATTTTGGTATATGAGTAGTACCCATTACTCAAATCATTAAAAATAACATAAAGCATCCCAATAACCAAATGTGAACCAATCTACTAAAAATGTATTCAATTCTACTATCTGTCTTCAGACTCGGTAAATACTGAAAACAAATAATAAAACATAAAATCCAAAACACAGTTTAAAAGACTCTACATGCTATACATAGCCTTGCAACACAAACCATTAGTCTGTCCGCTTGTTATGTATTTATAATAAGCCTTGAAAGCAAGAATCAGGACTGTTCTGATAAACTGAATCTGAAATTCGCTGATCGCCGAGACTCCATTAATAAACTGAACCCGAAATTGGCAGATCGTCATAGATCATTGGTTTCAGGAAACACTCATCTTAAGGGAAAGAGGCTGCAGCGGATCCGCAACCTCTATTGATTCATCCATGGCTGCTTTTAGATTAGGACTCTCTGCCAATCCAAGATATGATTCCAAGGCAGATAATTCTTTGCAAAATTCAAGCTGCACGATGCTATCCTCTGTTTTGCAGCATTCTGTGCCACCGTTGACCTCGACAGGGATATCCACAGCAAAGCATTCTGTCCCATCGTTGACCTCCATTAATGTCTCCAAAGCAAAACTGTTGACCTCGACGGAGGTATCCACAGGTCTGTCTTTAACAACACCATGGAGTGGGGGTTTTATGTCCACAAATACAGAGGTTTTCTTCTGATGAACCCATGGGAATTGTGCCCCATCAAATGAGCTGCTGCTATGATCAGAATCAAAATAACCTTCTGGAAGGGACGATTTCACCGGTTCAAAATTTGCGGCATCGCCATAACCAGTGGACATGAAATTGCTCACCTCCGAATAGTTTTTGTTTTTGTTTTTTTTTTCTACGAAAAAAGCTATATTGTATTCATTAAAATTAGAGATAATAATACATCATCAGACGGATATGGTAAACTTATAGTGGACCCAGATATGGCATGCTCAACTCTGAATAGTTGTGGCTACAGTTCTCACAACAACACGATTGCTGCAAAGTTTGCGGGCTACAGTTCTCACAACAACACGATTGCTGCAAAGTTTGCCCCCAAATTGCCATGCTCAGAAGATTGGACCGTGGATTCATTTGAATTGCTTCGAAATGGAGCACTGGGATTTACGTACTCAGAGTACCGATACTCCATATCATCGGAGCCATAGACTGGAAGATCCCATCTGTAGACATCCTTCAAAGAGGGTTCCATTTGACTGTTTGCAAAGTAATCCTCTAATAAGTCAGGTATTACCTCACTGTTCATATTCAACCCCAATAATAAATTAGGGGTTTTTGTACATAACTTTACTTTCTTCCCTGACATTTTCTTGCTACCGTCCATTTTTACAAAACAGGAGCCATCAGCAAAGTTAAGTTTGGCTTTCTTACCTCTGATCTTTTTAGCCTCTGCATCGTAGGCCTTGGCGGCCTCCTCCGCCGTGTTGAACGTTCCAAGCCAAACCCTAATGCCCTTTCTGGGATCTCGAATCTCGGCAGCCCATTTTCCCCATGGACGCTGCCTGATACCTCTGTACAAATTCCTCCTCTTCCTCTTGGTGCTCTTGGCCGAGGACTTTTGGAAATCCTTCAAAGGAGGAATGGCCTCATTTCCAGCACCTTCAAAAGCTAACCAGATTCAAAATAACAGAAAAAAGCGAACTCTAGGAAGCAATAGCAATTTCTTGAATGCAGAGAGACCAATGGGAACACTCACCTGAAGAAAATTCATGCTTGCAGTTGAAAATATTCTTGCTCGTCTTATTCTTCCGATTGTATGCGTCGTCGAAGCTGCCCGATTTATTGATGGATTCAGACACGGCTCCGCCATTGAAGAACAAGTCATAGAAGGTATCGAAATCCGGCCAAAAATCCCTGGCAGCAATACGCCGGGATTGGTTCGCGGCAATGAAATCCGCAATTATGGCACCTCCACACATCCTTTTGTTTTCAAAACAACGGTTGCTGCCTCCGCAGAACACAAAGCAATGGCGTGATGAAGAAAATAGTGATTACTCACAATGAAACATGCGCTCTGCTTCCCGCTAAAACTTATATATAAACAGAAAGAACTTCGGGAGTACACACTCGGTGCGCGCAATTTGTATGATTTAAAAATTAAAAAATCATATAATATTATATTGAATTGTTTATTAATTATTACTTTGAAAAATCACCGCACGAAATGAAACCACCGGCTGGATGGACCGTTAATGAGCAGCCAACGCCCGCAGAATTGGTTTTTTAAATACAGCAATTATTAATAAAATATTTTCTTTTTAATTATTTCTATATATATGTTTTATGTTAAAATTTTTTACTCAACATAAAATATTTTATTTATAATTTACTTTAAATTTTTATTATTATTCCATATTTTTAAATTTTGTATCTCTTTTATATTAAAAATATATAGAAAGTGAAAATATAAGAAATTTTTTAATTTAAATTACTTTTTTTCTCAATATAAAATAGATATAAAATTATGTTATTTAATATGAATATTAAAATACTATTTTTAGTTCTTAACACATTTTGTTTTAAATATCACATATAAATTGAATGTAGAAGAAATTACCACATTATATAATATTCCCTAATACCATTTTCTATTATCTCCATATGAAATATCCAAAAGATTACTTTTCTTTATTATAATAAAAGTAAATTATTTTTTATTAAGTAATAAAAATAACATTAATTTAGTTTGTTATTAATATTTTAATTTTTTTAATTTAATTTAACTTTTAATATTTTTATAATTTCACAAGTTACGAGTATTTTTAAATTATTAGTTTAAATAATTATTTTAATATTTTTTAATTATTCATTGACAACATCTTTCCATATTAAAGTGGATTGTTATGAATATTTTTAATAAGTTTGTTAAACGAAAACTCAGTGGGCATGCAAGTTGTCGTGGCGTACGAAATCTCAGTGGGTGTGCAAGTTGTAGTGGAGTGGGAAACAAAAGTGACAAGTGAGCAGATATGCAAGGAAGGACTTCGAGGTTGTGAAGATATTCCAGGATTTCGAGGTTGTTTTTTCCAATAAGCCGGGAAGTTGCTGTTTTTTCAATTGAAAACCATTAAGCATCAGTTAATCTTGCATTTCATCAAGTTGCAAGTCTATGCCTATATAAAGATATTAGGATGACATTGTATTCTGGGTTGGAAAATTGGTTTATCCACACCTTTTTAATTGAAAATTATTATTGTGCCATTATTATTTGGAAATCAGCGTAAACCAATTTTACATTTTAGCAAGTTGATATTTTCTTTTTATCCGAAGTATATTAGCTGTTGGCAATATAGCCGTTGGAATCTCTGCACATACTATTTAACAAGCTAAGTTGGATAGGTTCTTCAACTTGTCCTGAGGATGAACCACACTTGTTGGTTCGAAACGCGTCGACAAAAGAATATCTATATGATTAACCCGAAAACTCTCTAAACAATGTTATGGATCACAGAAGTCTAAATTCCTTAAAAATATTATAATCAGATTGTTCAAATTCAAAATATATAAAAATATTATAATTAGATTATTTACAAAATTATGAAATTTGTAATGTTTTTTTTTTTGGGGAAAATCTGATTTGTATAATAGTATGAGTAAAATTATGAAATTTGCAATGTTTTTTTGAAAATCTGATTTGATAATAGTGTGAGTTTAATTTAAGATTTCATTATTTTGGTAATTTGTTTTATTAAAAATTATAAAAAAATATTAAAAGGAAAAGATTTTTCTTTTTAATTTTTTTTTTAAAGATGTTGTAATTTCAAATTAACTAAGGGATAAGAGTTTTTCAAGGATAGATTTATATATTATTCTTATTTTTTTATTATAGTTAAATTTTTACTTGTAATTCTTTTCAAGTTTATAGTAAGCTTTTTATTTTTCATTTATCATTTTATCAATGTTATGGTTCTAATTAAGTTTGTAATGAAGATAAATTTCAAGATATTCAAGTTGTCATACACAAAAATTGTGTAAGTGATATTTTTGGATTTAATTATCATAATCTTCAATTGGTGAGTGTTAACATTCATACCTATACCAAAGAAAAAAAATATTTGAGAATTTTGAGTTGCTTGTCAAGGTCATAGGAATTCATCAACCTAAAAACGGTATCATCAAAGTAAAGATTATGATTATACCAGCTAGAGCCATGCTAAAACAACTTATTTATTCCAAAAATCCCTCTAACATATCAATGTATATGCCTAAAAGGGTAGGGGACAAGGGGCAACCTTTTCTAACTCTTACATGTTAATTTCTTATGAGTAGCCCACACTATTCCTAAACTTGGCAATAACATTCTCAAGTTATCTTATCACACTAGAGCTCACTTCAAAAGAAGCACTTAGTTCATCTACTCTATTCCAAAGATTAGCCTCAATGTGCACTTTGTCAAAAACTTCTATGAAATCAATGAAACAACATAGGAGATTAGTTTTATTATCATGATACTCCTCCAAAATGATCTTAAAGCATGAGAAGGTGGTTCAGAGTTGAATGATAGCCCCTAAATCTAACACAACCTTTAACTCCTTTTCCATCACTTTCTAGTCGCATGTAGATTTATTTTTCTAAAACCAACCTAGATCCATCTTAACTTCGAATCTATCAACTGCCGAGAGGGATCAAATTTGTTAAGGTGCAAACCTCTTTTTCTGAGTGAAAACCCCGAGGAAAGGTTTGCACCTCAAGAGATTTGATCCCTCTCGATACTTGATAGATCCAGAGTTAAGTTGGATCTAGGTTATTTTTAAAATAGCTCTAAAATGCTTCAATTATGAGGGATGATTAAGGAAGAATATGATTTTATATTTATATTTAAACTAATTCATATTGCTAAGAAGATTCAACCACCATGGTTAAAAAAACACAAATAAACTATATCATGTTAAACTTTTGGTTTTCTTCTATTTCACCAAACATATTAATTATAATTTGAATATTTTTTTAAAGTATATATTTACCTAAAAATAATCTATATATTTAAATAGAAATATTTATTACTTAACTATCTAAATATACATAATGTGCTTATCATTAAAAATAACAATATTTTCTCATCCACACTTTGTATTTGAGCTAAAAGAAAATGTATAATTTTTTTCTTTTCAGGTAGTAACCAAAATATATAGTATATGTTGTTAACACTATATATACAGTAAACTAATTCCGAATCTAACAATCAAGGTCAAGTACATAGTGATCCTCACTATGCTCCTACATAATAGTAACCCATCCATATATATATATATATATGGTTTACATATTTGTAGTAGAGCAAAGAGAACCATGGTGTACTAGATTTGAGATATATATATACACACACACACACAATACTACAAGTAGTAGTAATAATTAAAGTAAATAAATCACATGAAAATTGCTGTAATCTTTCAGGATTTTTGTATATAGTTATGATTAGGTATTTCTAGTTTTCTTTAGTTATGGAGACATAATTGTCTCTTTCAATTATAAATGTAACCTTTAGTGATTAATAAGGCAATGCAGATCACAACATTTTTGTCATGGAATTCTCTAGACTCTATAACAATGGTATCAGACCTTGGATCGAACTCCATTAGCATGAAAGACATGTGGCAACAGTTCCATTAGCATGAAAGGTGTCTGGTAACGGCTGTGTACGGGTTGAAGTGACCTAGTCTGTTATGTTCGACACTGGAGCTGGTCCATTACATTCAAGACCGGAGGAAGTGCAAATCATGACCTATGGAAGGGTTTTGAAGCTGTTGTACAAGGTTTTGAAACCCGCAACTCTACAACCGTGTTCGTTTTTAAAGCACCATGGAGGATCCAGCATAACCTAGCTTGAAGGAGATGGTGCATGTTTAAATATGCACATTGAAAATTGATTGGAGATGGGATTGCATGCTGCAGAGCCCTAGCGCTTGTTGGCCAATGGTTTTAAAAGTTCAACAACACATTTTCTAAGATTAACAATGCTTTGGATTTGCAAAGTTGGAAAATAAATCCTAGTTGAAACCTACAAAGTCCATAAGTTTGTGTGTTTGTGGTTGAAGATATCATATGGTGCCACAGTGGAGGCGGTGTGACTTCAAGTGTCAGCGTGAACGGGCTTTGGAGATGAGCTAGTGTAAAAGTGAAATTGTCAATGGTTGTTGATTTTGTAAGTTAAAACATAGTTGTTTTAAGAGAAATTTGTGTCTGGTTGTGGTTAAACAGAAGTGTTGGACATTGTTAAATCTGTAACTTAAAACATAGTTTTTTTAAGAGAAATATGTGCTTGTGGCTGTGGTTGAAACAAAAGTTTTTTTGTGGTTGAAATAATTGTTTTTTTTAAAAGAGTTTTGTCGTGATCAATTTTTTTTTTTTGTATTTTATAAATTTATCTACAAAAGATGAACTCCTTGATATCTTTAACTGGGATTGTTCTGTCTAGAAAGGATAATTATCAGGAATGGTTTAGGAAGGTGAAAAACATTGTTATTTTTTATGATCTATGGGATGGAGTCTATGAAGGAAATGAAGGGAATGCACCAGATCAACCTGAGGAGAAGAAACAGTTAGCAACTTGGAAAAGTAAGGATAAGAAGGTTTATGCCTTAATTTCCACTCCAGTCTCAGAAGAGGTAAGAAAATATATTGTTCAAAGTAAAAAAATGTATGATGCCACAACAAAATTAAAAGAGCTTTATGATTCACATTCTGAATTGGAGATAATATAATTATTGTTGCGGTTATTTAATCTGGAAATGAAAGATAATGATCTGTTAAAACTTGCTTCTGAAATTAAAGCCATCAATCATGACATTGAATCTACTGGAGTTAAAGTTGATCTACAACTTACTCCCTTTAAATCTCTTTACCCTAGTTATTCACCCTACTTGGAATCTCTCCAATGTAGTGGGCAATTAAAAGATTTAGATTTTCACAAATTAGTAGAGAAAATTGCAGAAAGAGAGAAGGATTTTTGCAATAAAGAAACATTACATAATTCTAATACTAAAACCTTATGTCTTGCTAAAAAAAAATCAAAACCCTCAAGAAGAATTTGTCAGAAACTCTAAGGGTAAGAGAGGACGAGATAGGAATAATTATATAGACAGGGGGGCATAAATATTCAGGGAGATAAATAGCAGAATGATAAACAAAGCATGTTTTCTGGTAAAATAGTTGTAAAATGTTTTAGATGTGGTAAAATTGGAAATATGCTTCAAATTGTAGAATTCCCTTGGAGAAAATTAATGAAAGAAGAGAACAAATGCTTGAAAAAAAAGATGAACTAATTACATAAAAAGGATAGTCTTCAGAGAATTCACATTATGTTGTTGCTCATTGTAATTTTCATATGGAAGATATATTTAGTACCTCTTTTTGTTCATGGAATGATAGTTAGGTTTTAGACACAGGTGTCACTTTTCATATGACCTTTAGAAGAGCTTTGTTTGAAAAATTCAGTGATAATATTGATGGAGTAGTGTATTTTGTTGATAAGTCTCAAATCAAACCATCATGGATTGGTTCTATTCAGTTAAAATCCCTAGACTTTCTGATTATACTTTGAATGATGTTCTTTACATTCCTCAATTCGAAAGGAATTTATTATCTCTTGTACAAATAAGACAACAAGAACATTCCATTCACATATTTGATGGTAAAGGAGAAATTCGAAGAGCAACTGACAATAAAATTGTAATGACTGATGTGGAAGAAGATAAATTGTTGAAGTTGAAAGGTATGTCGTGTGTCGCACTGAACATTAATTATTTGGTTCAGCAAAATGATTCTGTTTCATCATATTTATTTTGGCATGCATGCTTCGGTCATATTAATTATGAAATATTACAATTATGAGAAAATAGGGGATTAAAGGACTTCCAATAGTTCTAAGAAAATTGACCCCATGTAATGCTTGTATATTGGGCAAGCATCACAAACAATCTTTTCAAAATTCTACTTCTAGAGCTATAAGGAAATTAAGTCTCATACACTCTGATTTATGTGGACCTATTTTTGTACCAATTACGAATGCCAATAAATACATACTAACTTTTATTGATGATTATTCGACGATGTGTTGCGTTTATCTGCTAAAAGAAAAATCACAAGTTTTTGATGTGTTTAAAAATTTTTATCTCTTGATTACAAATGAAGCTCAACCTAATATTGGTACTATAAGAACTAATAATGGGGGAGAATATACTTCACATGTTTTTGAAAAATATTTGCAAGAGAATGACATCAAACACAAGACCACAATACCATATAATCCATAACAAAACGATATTGTAGAACGAATGAACAGAACATTACTGTTGGCATGATGGGTCCTGACCCAGGTTCATAGTTATTTAGCCAAACAAATCCATGTACTACTGGCCCTTTCGGCAACAACCCAAGGAGCGCGAACTGGGGTCTCACCTGAAGCAGTATGGGGGGATGCTGGAACCAAGTTTCCGCACCCTTGAGATGTCTAAGGGGTCGATTTAGTCCAATTGTGAATATCTTCACGCATGTTACTTTGCGCACTTTCCAGGCCTGTGAAGCCTTTGCGCCCTATTATACTCGCCTTCGCACAACCCTAACAAGGGGATGTGGAGCTTTCGCACTGCTAAAGTAGTGATATGCACTATTTTCCCAAGTTACACCGTGGATCTTACTTATCTTCTTATAACAATTAGTTACCTTTGCATAAACATGTACTTTATCTTATATTCACTTATTCAACACATTCATATAAGTTCGTGCAACAAATAAACAACAAACTTGCAATTCATACCCAATATACTTCAATGCATAAAATAGGAAAAGATACACAAAAATAATGTAAAACTTCTCTTTATTAATGCTTCAATCGATTACAGACTCAACCTGCCCTGCGCACTCAGCTGCAGGGGTCTGTGCACTCAGCTGCGGACTACTAAGCCTCTGCGCACTCAGCTGCAAAGCCTTCTCCTACTCTACGACCCAAAGACTTGACTTTACACTTAGACTAAATGCTTCATCATTAGATATTACATCAATTATTGATCTCTTTACACTTAGAACCTCGCTCTATTTATACAATCCCATGGTCCGCGTACCATGGGTAGAACTCTCAAGCTGAGATTACATTACAAAAGTAAGGGCGGACAACCCTATGACTTAATTACAACTTCGCGCTCCATACCCCCAAATCGTGGAGTCTTTACATCAAACTTAGTCAAAACTTGGGCTTTAAGCCCCAAAACTTGCCTTGGGGGGATCCTGTGCCCAACAAGCCCCCAACACAAACATCATGACTTGCCCTTGAGTCACTCTGTCGATGCGGAGATCTTCGCCTGGACACCTCCCAACTCTGCTCGGATTGCTGCAAGATAGGCAACACACTAAGCGACTACCTGTTGTATCTCTTGTACGCATTGTTCGGAGACCGCAATATTTGAACTGCTTCCATGTATCTGCTCTCGCATTCCTTGCATCTGTTTATAGTCCCACACCTCCCTTCAGCTACCTAGAGTGCTAAGACTGTGCTTTCGTCGACTAATCAGATATCTAGGCCACCCGTGTATGGCTTCAACCAACTGCCATTCACTTTTCCCGAGAAAGGTTCTCCATTTAGCTTTACCAACTGCACCGTGCCTCCGTCCGTGACCTCCTTAATAACATACGGTCCTAGCCAATGCATTCTGAACTTTCTCAAGAATTTATCAAGCTTACTATCATATAGTAAAACCAAATCGTTCACCTTGAAGGTACGCAACTTAATATGTTGATCGTGCTAGGCCTTTTCACACTGCTTTTGTACCTGTTGATGGAATCTAGCCAAAAATCATTCCTCTTCGAGTTCCTCCAACTGCGCGAGTCTCTCCTCTAGGGCTCCATGGTCAGTCATACCCATGACCATTACTATGCGTAGACTACGCACGATATACTCCATTGACATTACGGCATTTTCTCCATAGGTCAGCCTAGAAGGTGTCTGTCCTGTTAGTTTCTTGCACATTTTCCTATAAGCCCACCAAACTGCTGGTACGCGCAAGTCCCAATCACTTCCCTGCGCATTATATACCTTGATCAATGCTTCACACACTTCGTTAAATGCTTCTACGTGGGTAACCTTCTGCACACTCGTTCTTTCCACACTTTATCGTTCCAACTGGAGGGACCATTCGTGCAATTGCCTCCCCAACACATGCTTATTGACCGTGTTCCCCAACGTGAAGTACATGTGTATTCGCGCAGGTTGTTTACCATATGTTTGTACACACCTAGACAGATGTGCACGCGGACCATCCCATACATTGTATTTATCTATTAGTCACATCTTAGGCTTCCCAAAATGCATGCGCATCATTCTCCTACATTCGTACCAATCGTCAAAACTTCCTTGGTGCACATCCCACCACCTCGCGGGCGTAGTAAGCAGTACCCACTTCAAAGCATGGAAATGTTGTTTTTCCAACACCTTTCTTTCAAATCTGTCTAAGAAAACATCTACCTCACCTAATCCATCATAAGTAGGAAAATCTCTTACTTCTGTCAATACGTAGCGCAACGATCTTGTCATCATGTTACAATTCAGCATGGTTACCTCATGTAACCGGTTCTGCCATCGCTCTATCTCTTCATCCGAATCCGACGTACAGGAGCTTTCACACTCCCATGAGATTTTTCCATCCGTGATGGGATTTACCCAATCTTTCTCTCACGCGGTTATCTTGTAGATGTAGTCCAAATCGTCACTGCTTTCATAGTCGCGCACTGGCTCTGTGTAGCGCAATCCTTCTGCAAGGTCCAAAGGTACGACTACGTGTAGAGACTTTTTCTCAAAAATCATCTTGTGCTTCTTCATATTAATCACCTCATTCATGTCAGTGGCCCAATCGATTCCTAAGAGCGCGGGGTAGGGATTTCTGTTATCAACAATCTCTATCACTTCAAAGTCTACTCGCGTGCTTGCCCCTTCAATATCCATGGTGATTCCATGCAATCTCCCATAGGTATTATCTTTTGTTGGTTCTCCATTCATAGTTGGATAGGAGACCATTGCAGCGTAGGCCTTCCCATGCGTTCCCATGTCTACTTCGGCAGAATGTTCGTATCCGATCCTAAATCCAAAATTACCTGGTCCATCTCATATTCTCCAATCTACGCGGTCAACCTCATTTCTCTTCCCATCTTAATTGCATGCTTTCCAATATTCCGGACTATGCACGACTCTCCTGGCACAGTCCCAATGCATCTGTTCACGAGTTCCTGCAATTCCTTTACAACCTTTCTATCATGCAATAGCTTCATGCATGTTTCTAGGAATGTCGTAAGCATAGATGGGTCAATTTCTGGCTCCAATCTATCTTTGCTTCCTGAAGTGGAGGCATCAATGAAGCTCTTCTTAGCTTCCATGACGGTTTCCTTGGCGCTCTACAAATCAATCTCTACTTCTTTCGTCGGAGCCTTGCGAACCCAAGTACTATCTTCAAGTTGTTTGCCTTTATCATCTCCCATCGCAATTCCACTTCGAAGCACAATGTTCACATTTGGATATTGCTCGCACAACTTAGACCTCATCATCTATAGGTTCTGTGTCGGGGGAAGTTGTAGCGCTCCCTTTTCATGCAAGCTAGCTATCAGCGTAGGAAAATCCTCCGTCTCGTGATCAAACAAGATACAATACAAACATGATGGATGTGTTGGATTCATACAATCACGGGCATAACATCTTGGCCTTCCATAATTGTAGCATATCAAATGTCCATGACCTCTTCCAAGTCCTCCTCCACCTCAGCCTCATCCGCACCCCTGAAATCTGGTTCGCGTCACTACTTCATTCTCGTCAAGGAACTGTGATTCGATCTGAACACTATAGGTGGGAGTTCTATCCATCATCAGCTCATAACTTCTACAAGTGAGCTCATCGTTTCCAACTAATCTACAAAAATTATAGAACAACTGTTATGAATTTTGTGTTTACTTCTATAACAAATGGCAGTTGTCCGTAGCATGCTTTCCTCCTATTTGAGAAATCGCGCACCACAAAGCAGGCGCCGCGCTAGGTCCTGCTTGTGCATCCAGTCTTAACGGCATCGGTCCTCCTCTCGCGAGGTAGTTTGCAAACACCATGCAGTGGTCCTTGCCATGACCCTGACCCTTACATTTAATGCACCATACCTCTTCGCACACTTCTGGTCGGGTTGTCCTGTCCTATTTTAGACTCTGCATCTCAAGACATAATTTTTTCAACTATGCATGGATCTACTGAACTCCCAAGTTAGGATCCTGAATCAGGGTCTCATGCAGCCTCATCTCAATATCTAGGGCTTCTTCCTAAGTCGTTAACCTCTGTTGCGACATCACATTCCTAAAACACAACGTTAGTGATGCTACAAACCATTCGCGGTGTTGTCCATCTGTCAAAGTCATATTAGCTTCGTGAATTGTGCACTTCAGTCTTTGATCCAACTCCCAAGGAGTCTTACCTGGTAGCATTGTGATCTCTTTGAATCCAATGAATGACTGTGCATTTGACTTCGGCCTACTAAATTCTTTATTCAGCGCAATTTGGATATCCGTGATCCCCGCATTCGGATTTTCATTAGAATGCTTAATATACCAGGTCAGCGCGCGATCCTGCAGAGCGCCGACCAACATTGCTTTCTTTATATTATCATCTATAACTCCCTGTGCTTCTCATATGACTCTTATTACGAACCAAAACTAGTCTGAATCTTCATTTCCTACTGCCTTGAACAGAGGAAACTTTATCGCGCTTGCCATATTAACTCGTGGTGGTGGCGGAGGTGGTACGGGTGAATATGGAGGTGAAGTCAGTGAAGCTGGTGGTGGTGTGGGTGGGGGTGGTATGTGTGGAATCCTCTGCCTTATCAAATTGATCGCACTTCATGGCAAGAACTTCGCGAGCTCTTCCTCATCCCCTTGCGGAGGTGAAATCAAAGGGTTATTCTCTAGTCCCTTACTTCCTTCATTTATGTAGGTTTTTCCACTTCGCGTGGCTTTGGACATCAAGGTAATTGCATAACCATATTTTCACACAATAACATTTTAATCCAAGTATTCATAAACTTTACATACTTACCTCACGGTCCTTTGAGAAAGTGTCACTCTGCCTTGCTATAGCTAACTGACGTATCTACCGTGAACTCAACAATGAATGCTCCTATAATCTAATCAAGCTAGTGATCCACAGCGCGTGCGATATTACCCTCTGATGCTTCCAATCTGTGCACCAACTCTGGGGTCCACACAATAGTATTTTCAAGCTTCCACCTTCCTTTGCTATCTGCTAGCTTCGCGATCCACTTATATAGCTCAATAGGGAAAGATGCGAAGAAAATTTCATGGATCTCTGTGTATAGGTAATAGTCTAACCACTCTTCCTTTGATAATTTTGGATTCCTATTCTCCTACCCTGTGAACTCGTGAATTCTCTTGTCCAACCAACCTTCAATTTCTTTCTTAGTTGGATTCCAATGATACAGCATCAGACATCTCTATGCAGATTCTGGTCCCGACAATGGAACCATTTGTTGGCTTGATGGGTACTAACCTAGGTTCAGAGTTATTTAGCCAAACAAATCCCTGTATTACTGGCCCTTTCGGGAACAGCGCGCGGAGCACGGACTGAGGTCTCACCCGAAGCAGTATGGGGGGATGTTGGAACCAAGCTTCCGCACCCTTGAGATGTCTGAGGGGTCGATTTAGTCCAAATTTTAATATTTTCCACGGGATACTTCGTGCACTTTCCGGACCTGCGAGGCCTTCGCGCCCTATTATACTCGCCTTCATGCAGCCCTAACCAGGGGTTGTGGAGCTTTCGCACTGCTAAAGCAGCAATCTGTGTTATTTCCCCAAGTTACACCACAGATCTTACTTATCTTCTTATAACAATTAGTTATCTTCGTATAAATAGGTACTTTATCTTATATTCACTTATTCAACACATTCATATAATTTCACAACAAATAAACTGTAAACTTGCAATTCATAGCGAATATACTTCAATGCATAAAACATGAAAAGATACACAAAAATAATGTAAAACTTCTCTTTATTAATGCTTCAATCAGTTACAGACTCAACCTGCCCTATGCACTCAGCTACAGGGGTCTTTGCACTCAGTTGCGGACCACTAGGCCTCTGCGCACTCAGTTGCAGAGCCTTCTCCTACTCTATGACCTAAAGACTCAACTTTACACTTAGACTCAATGCTTCATAATTAGATATTACATCAATTATTTATCTTTTTACACTTAGAGCTTCACTCTATTTATACAATCCCATGCTCTGTGGACCATGGGTAGAACTCTCAAGCCGACATTACATTACAAAAGTAAGGGCAGACAACCCTATGACTTAACTACAACTTCACGCTCTGTGCCCCCAAATCGCGGAGTCTTTACATCAGACTTAGTCAAAACTTGGGCTTTAAGCACCAAAACTTACCTTGGGGGGATCCTGCAGCCAACAATTGCTTAATATGGTAAGGTCAATGATGTTTTTTAAGAATGTAAAATTGGTGTTTTGGGCAGAAGTAGTGCTTTGTGCGGCATTTATTAGAAATTGATGTCCTTCCTCTGTGATCAACAACAAAACTCCATATGAAATGTGGTATAATCATCTTCCTACTGTTAAACATTTCAAAATTTTTGGTTCTCAATGTTATGCATTGATTCCTAAACATCAAAGAAATAAGTTGAGTGAAAGAAGTAGAAATGTATATTTTTGGGGTATTCTATGACTTCTAAGGCATACCGATTGTATGATGAAGAGAACAAGAAGTTTATTTTGTCAGTAGATGTAATTTTTCTTGAATTTGATCAAGATTCCCTCACTGTTGATAGAAAACTTAATCAAATAGAGGAATTTGTGCTTCAATTTTTTTATTATGAATCAAATAATTTTCTTTCACATCCTGAAGGGGGGATTCCTATGTTAGATCAGTCTGTGGATTTTTCTTCTCTCAATGATGATAATTTTGCTTCTGAAGAGAAATTGGTTGATGCAAGTGATTCTACAGAAATGACAAGGACAAAGACAACAACAAATATGAAATGGATAGAGATGGATTGATAAATATTATGGTAAATAATAATAAAAAAATAATATTGAATTGAGAAAAGTCTTTTTTTAGAAATCACATAAGAGAAACAAGATTGAAATTAATATTAAAAATAATATTACTAATATATTATCAATACAATATTAATAATATTAAAAAATGAATAACTGTAATATTAATATTTTTTATAAATTTAAGCCCAGAGGCTATTGGATTAACGGTGAAAGGGATTTAAGACACTCTTGCGATCAAGGTAACCATTTCAAATCCCCGTGCGGTGCTTTAATAGTAATTATAGAGAAAAAAAAATAAAATAATAAATTTTTACAATAGTAATATTAGTTAGAAAATACATTAAATTAATGATATAAATAATAATATTAATAACAATAGTAGTATTGTTAATCACATTAAGGATGTGAGTAAAAATATTATACAAGAGAGAGACAGAAGAGTAATAATACCATACTTTCTAATAAATAACAATATAATTATTAATAAAAATTAAAAAAACTTATTCACTTTAACAATATGATTAATAGTGTTAATGATACTATCATAAATATTGTTAATATAAAGAATATTAGGATTAATCTTAATAAATAAGATTATTAATATTTGCATTCTAATAATTTTAATCAAATACGCTCAAACATTGTCAACAAAGTCAATCATTGTCACTCATTATCAATAATGCTCAATGAGACACAACTTTACATAGCAATAGTCATAATCATCATCACTAATGCTCTATTGACTCCCAATGGCCAACCATGGTCAAACATGGTTAGAATGGTCAACCAAGGTATCTATAATTAAATATGGTCAACCATAGTGGTCAATTAAGATCTCTATGGTCATAATGATCAACCCTCTTCAACCATGGTCAACCCCATCAACCATCTCAACCATTAATGTAATTATTTATGTAATATTAATGCAACATTAACATTAAAATTAATATAAGTTTGACCAAAGTCAACCACATCAACCCTCATCAATCATAGCCAACCATGGTCAATAAGTGCATCACATGCACGTTGGTTGTAAGTAGCATAACCACATTCTCTAATATGGTTGATATACATTAATCAACAACAGTTTCCACCTTTTATACACAAATCTATGTATAAAGGTTTATAATATCGGGTTTTATGATGTTAGGGTTTATAATATTCAGTTCAATATTAGGGTTTAATATTTTGATAGTGGAATGGTAGAGAAATGTGTCCAATGTTGCATTCTCACAAACCTTTTCTCCATGTGACAATCAAATTCAAAATGATTGCTACAATGTTACATTACATTGCAATTTATTCAACGTCGCAATGTGACATTACAGTATTTGGGGTTTACTATTAGGGTATATAATATTTGATGAATATTGAGCTTATAATATTAAGGTTTAATATTGGGATTATAATATTGGGGTTTTTAATATTATGTTTAGTATCACCGTTTGAAATATTGGATTTCTAATATTGGGGCTTACAATATTGAGTTTAATATTAGGGTTTTATATTTGGTTTTATAATATCAGGGTTTATATTATTAATGCAAGGGTTTATAATATTAATCTTGGTGTTTATAATATTAATCCTACAGTTTAATAATAAGTATCGTGTGGTTTATAATGTTAATTCTAGGAATTATAATATTAATATTAGGGTTTGTAATGTTGGGTTTTATAATGTAAGGGCTTATAATATTTGGTTTAATATTGTTGTTTAATATTGTGACATTGAAATGATACATAAATCTATTCAACATTGTATTGTGACAAACATTGTAACAATGTGACAAGTAGTGTGACTAACATTGTCATAATGATACACTACATTACAATTTATTCAATATGGCATTACAATAGTGAAAAAAATAGAGTTTATTATTGTAGTTTATAATATTGGATTTGGGTTTTATAAACTTAATTTTTATAATCATAGGGTTTATAATATAAATCTTAGGGTTTTTAATCCATTGGATTTATAATCCATTGTGTTTATTAATCCCTCGGATTTATAATATTAATTCTTTGCATTTATAATATTAATAATCCCTTGGATGTGAAAATCCCTTGGGTTTATTAATCACTTGGGTTTATTATTACCAAGAGTTTATAATATTAATCTCTTGGGTTGATTAATCCTTTGGGATTATTAATCCATTAGGTTTAATATTGGGGTTTATAATACTAGATTTAATATCAGAGTTTTATATTTGTTCTTATAATTTTAGGGTCTTGGATTTATAATCTATTGTGTTTATTAATCCCTTGGATTTATAATATTAATCCTTTGTTTTTATAATATTAATAATCCCTTTCCCGGATGCGGGTGATTGATTTCTAGGACAGTCTGCAGATGGCGTGTGAAGTGGGCAGGTGGCAGCCCTTTTGCACCAAATGTAAAGGCGGTGGGATGGCAAGGTGGCTCCGCACAGAGACATTTATGGTAGCATTTACGTTGCCATCCATGATCCGGGTTCTTAGCACGATGGCACTCAACTCTTTCTGCAGTGTTGATGTTCAAAGCGACTCTTGGCGGGATCGCTCGTCCTCAGGCAGTCTGTCGGCTCTGGTGTATATCATCTGCCCTTCCAAGAGTGTTTGCCTCTGCTGGGATATATGTGCTCTCATAGCCTTCACGCCATACTCTGTTCTGGCTCTCGGTGCTTATAGCTTTGTTCAGGTTCAGTCTTCGGCTCTCCCGGTGCATACATCTTTCTGTTGTTTCTCGGCTCTCCACTCTCTGTGTAATAGTCCTTCTCCCATCAAGATGCCTAGAGAAAGGATGTGTTTGGTTAGTAGACGTGGTGGTTCGCGTGGGCGTGCCTCCCACCAGCACCCCTCCACTTCTCAGGATCCTTCAGAGGATGCAACAATCCATTCCGTCACCAGACGTGGCAGAGGCAGGGGTAGGGGGCAAGACAGAGGCGGAGATTATAGACACACGGCGCATCCCACAGCCCGCTTCCGCATTCCTTGTACTCTGGCTAACTCTACCTTCGTTGTTTCGGTGACGGTCGAGAAATGTGATAATGTACCGGAAGAGGGAGCTTCTCATCAGGCGGTTCCTGTTGACCAGAGGTAGGCTAGTCATATAGCAACCCAGCGCCACACCTCCGGAGGTTTGCCTACTCTGCACACTAGAACCAACGCTGGCCCAAGCGAGTCTGTGAGGGAAGAGACCTCCAGTTCTGTGGATCACTCTTCTGACCCCACATACTCAAGACAATTCGGATGCAGAATTGTGGAGGAACAATCGTCAACCTCCGATGCAGATTGATTCGGTCAGTGCCTCTGGTTTTTTGGTTCGGCCACTGAAGACGAATTCCTTCCTCATTTTGTTTCTCAGTGTTCACGCCTGCTTCAGGCTTCGGTCTATGTCTCAGGTCGGGGTCTATCTATGTTTTTGTTCGGGTCATTATTGGTTCTGGTATGAGTCTGTGTTTCGAGTCCTTCTGTATTGTTGAGTGTCCCTTGGTACACATTACTCCGATGTAAGGTCTCAGACCTGGTTCCACAGTCAGGTAGCCAAGTTTTTAGTTTTTGCCAACTCCTTGGCTTGAACTTTCGAGGTAGTGACCTCGCTGTAAAATTTTTTGTATGAATATAGAAGTAGACTAATTTAGAAAAAAAACAAATTATTAATAATCCCTTGGGTGTGAAAATCCCTTGGGTTTATTAATCTCTTGGGTTGATTAATCCTTTGGGATTATTAATCCATTATGTTTAATATTGGGGTTTATAATATTTTTTTTTTTGTAGGTTGGGGCGGGACTCTCCGATTTACATGTCCATTAAGTACCCCTCAACGGGGGAAGGGTAGCCCAAGATTTGAACCCAAGACTTCTAGTTCGGTGAGACTTCATTTCCACGGCCATTGCCGCTTGAGCTACCCCATGTGGACCTATTGGGGTTTATAATATTAATCATAGGGATTTTAATATTATTTTTACGATTTATAATGTTAGGTTTTATAGTATAAGGGCTTATAATATTTGGTTTAATATTAGGATTTAATATTGTGACATTGGAATGATACAATAATCTATCCAACATCACGTTGTGACAAGCATTTTCGCAATGTGACAATCATTGTCATAATGATACACTACACTACAATTTATTCAATGTCACATTATGACACTCAATAAATTAGAGTTCATTATTCTAGTTTATAATATTGGCTTCAGGTTTTATAATCTTAAGGTTTATAATTGTAGGGTTTATAATATCAATCAGAGGGTTTTTATTTCCCTCGGTTTATAATATTAATCATAGGTTTTACAATCTGTTTGTTATATCATATATATCATGGGGTTTATTAATCCCTTGGGTTTCTAATATTAATCCATAATATGTATAATAGTATATTAGGGTTTTTAATATTAATCTTAATGTTTGATATATTAATCCTAGGATTTAACATTTCCTAGAGTTTATAATCCCTTGGGCTTATAATGTTAATCCTAGAGTTTAATATTAATCCTAGGTTTATAATATTAATCCTATTGTTTAATATTAATCACTTGGGTTTATAATCCATTAGGTTGATAGTATTAATAAACCCTTAAGTTTATAATATTAATCCCTTGGGTTTATAATATTTATCCTTCGGATTTATTAATCCCTTGTGTTTATAATATTAATCTTTGGGTTTATTATTACCCAAGGTTTATAACATTAATCTCTTGTGCTGATTAATTGCTTGGGTTTATAAATCCCTTAGGTTTATTAATACCATAGGTTTATAATATTAATCTCTTGGGTTGATTATTTGCTTTAGTTTATAATATTTATCCATTGTGCTTATTGATTCATTGAGGTTATAATATTAATCCATTAGGTTTACAATATTAATAATCCCCTAGGTTTATAGCATAGATTCTCATTATACACTCTGGAACCCTAGCGGAGCTATGACGACCATGAACTAAGCTCACATGTGCCCTAACTCCCTGACGGTTACTGCAAAGATGCATACCAGGGGGACTCTCACCAAGTCAGGATGACAGAGCAGGCTGGGGGGGAGAGATCCCCTCCTACTGGGACGTGACAACAAGGGATTCCCTCTAGAACACAAGAAATCAGATGCAAATGTAGGAGACGAGAAAAATGACAGGACCTGTCCTCGGGGCATGGTGGCAGGCTGGCAGTAGAGGAAAATGCTTGCCATGTGCAGCAGAGAAACCGAGATTCATCATTCTGACAAATAAACTAGAGAGATTCATTGCTTTTCTTCTTCCTTTCCTTTGATTTTCATCCTTTTCCAACTTCTTTCTTGAGGAGATCGAAGCTTTTCTTGCTTGATCAAATTTTCATTCCAAATGAAGTTGAGGTTCCTTTATATATAGGCTTCTTAGGAGATTGAATTATTGTCCATGAGTTTGAATTCAACCTTCTTGCAGGCTAACTTGTTTGACAAGGTCTTCGAGGGTCTTTATGACACTTTTGACTTTACAAAAAAATTTCTTTACAAGATACAACATTCCCGTATGGCTCCTACATGTATGACAATGACTCTTTTGACTTCATAACTCTATGAAAAACTTAGAACCACTCAATGGGTACTTGACCTATAAATGAATTTATCTTGAACATGAAATCCATGCATCAAGAATGACAATAATAAATTTATTTTCTCTTTCATATCAAATATATAAAATCATGATTACAATAGACATTATGAATACCTAATCTAGTTACACATTTCAACACGTAATAAGTAGTGTGTAGATAAGGTGGGGGCCTTCTAGTAGACATATTAGTATGGGAAGCAATTTCTCCAAAATCCAGTAAAGTTGGGCAAGGCTCGTTGGTTGTGGTGGCTTCGAGAGAATGGTTGTTCATAGAGTCATGAGAGAAGAGTCTTTCTAACTTATGTTGTTAGTAAGTTGTCATAGTAGTCGAGCCTTTCAGTCAGTGGGTGCTAGCTCCTCTATTTATAAATTTGTTCAACACTTAATAGAATATTTGAGCAACAACAAAAATGGGTAATTTTTATCCTGGAGAAGGTTTTCCACCAGAAACATGTGTGTTCTATTATGTGCATGCATTGATATTGTTTATGGTGTTTTATGTTCATTTTACATGCTCTTATCTATTGATGTCGTGCTATTTTCATAAGTTTTTCCAATGGGTTACTGAATCTTGTGCTTTGATAAAAAGTGGAAAAAATTATATAATTAACAAACATCATTGATCCCGCTGCCCCGCCCCGCCCCCCCAACTCTGCCTTTGAGTAATGAGGCCATTTTCAACAAACTATATAAAAAATATGTAAGAAATATAAATATCTTTTTAACGCTTATTACGTAATATGTGTGATATATTTTATTATTGTTAGAAGTTATAGATATATATATATATAATTAATATATATATATATATATATATATATAAATAATATATATATATTATATATATATATATGTTCCATGAGTATTTCTATAGATTCCAAAGTGAAGTTTTACATTGAAGTAATTAAGTATATATAAACAAAATGTATCATTCAATAAAGGTATTTGTCAAATCTCCCTTAGATTTGTCAAAGGCCGTTTTGACCCTATAAACATGAAAGGTGTTTATTTAATCCCATGTTCATGTAGATGTCCTACATGGGTGAGACATGTCGCTTCATTAAGAAGAGAATTTAGGGTCATGCAACCAAAATCAAACACAATAGGTCCCTCTCTTCAACTTTATCTGAGCACACAGAGAAAAATAAACACCACATATGTATTGAGTCCAAGGTCATTGCCAAGATTGATTACTACCATCATAGGAAGTTTTTGGAAGTCGTTGAATTTAAGAAGTGGGCTAGCAATATTAACATGGACAATGGTTGGAAAATAAGTAAAAATTGTTCATTCCCTTGCTTCAAGATTTACTTATTTTAAAATTAATATGGTTCCCACTTTTTCTTTTAAATCTTAAATGACTTGTTTCATTATTTTTCTCAATCTTTCTATATATATGATCATTCATTCGTGTGTATATATATAACTTTATTTTATGGTATATTATTAATTTAAATAATATTATTACATTGATTAAATATTAATATGTAGATTATTGAATATATAGTTATATTTGAATATATTAATTATTAATTAAATGTATAGTTATGATAATAGATTAGATAGAGTTATTAAAACAATACATTAAATTATTGCAAAATAAATATTAAATTTTGATAATTATTTATATGTCATGATTTAGTTTATTATTTTAGGGTTTCTCTATTAATAAAGATATATTTCATATCATTATTTTTGGGAGATAATGTTTCTTGGTTTTGGATTTTTTTGCACGTTTCTTTTTCATTTTTGATTCGGGTTGGTTTGGCTTTCCCCTTTTGGGGTTTGACTTTATTTCTGGTATCTCTTTAAATTGGATCAAATTTTTCATTATTGTTTGGATCAAATTTCTCATTATTGTTTTGATGATGAATCACAGTAGAATTTATCATCATTGTTTTGATGATGAATCATGGTAGAATTTCTCATCATTGTTTTGATGATGAACTGCGATAGCTAGTTTAAAAAATTGACCCAAAATTAATTATTACAATAGAGTCAGCAGAATTACATGAAAACATTATGAATCACAGAAACTTGAGAAAGAAAAAGAAAAAAAAATATATCGCGAAGAATATTGGGAAACACTTTACAAATGTAAAGAAATAATCAAATATATGGATACTTTACGAATGTAGACCAAAAAAATAAAACAAAGTAAAATTCCAAAACATGAGTTTAAAAAACTGGACATGCCATACATAGGCCTGCAACACAAACCACGAGTCTGCTTGCTTGCTGTGTATTTATAATAAGCCAATACTGCTTTAATAAGCTGATAAGCTCAGAAGATTGAACTGTGGATGCATTTGAATTGCTTCTAAATGAGGCCTTGGGTTTTAGGAACTGAGAGAGGCCTTGGGTTTTAGGAACTGAGAATACCAATACTTCATATCATCGGAGCCATAGACTGGAAGCCCCATCTGCAGACACCCTTTAAAGAGGGTTCCATTTAAAGGTCAGGCTTGGGTGAATATAAATGTTTTACCTTACTGTTCATATTGAAACCCAATAATAAATCAGAGGTTTTTTTGTACAATACTTACTTCCCTTCCCTCACATTTTCTTGCGACTATCCATCTTTACAGAACACAAGTCATCGGGAAAGTTAAGCTTTCTTACCTCTGATACTTTTAGCCTCTGCATCATACGCCTTGGTGGCCTCCTCCACCGTGTTAAACATTCCAAGCCAAACCCTAATCTCGCCAGCCCATTTGCCACATGGACGCTGCCTGAAAAAAATGCGAACCCTGGGAAGCAATAGCAATTCCTTAAATGCAGAGAGATTGTTAATATTCAGAGCTCACCTGAAGAAAATTCGTGCTTGAAGTTGGAAATATTATTGTTGGGCTTAATCTTCTGCATGCATTATTCCTCGTCGAAGCTGCCCGATTTATTGAAGGGTTCCGAAACAGCTCCACCATTGTTGAACAATTCAGCGAAGGTGGCGATATCTGGCCATAAATCTCTGGGAGTTATACGCCGAGATCGGTTGGCGGGAACGAAATCCGCAATAATGGCACCTCCACACGTCTTTTTGTTTTCAAAAGAAGGTGGTGTTGCCTTCGCAGCACACAAAGCAACGGCCTGATCAAGAAAATACGGATTAGTCACGATGAAACATGGGCTCCGCTTCCGCTAAAGCTTATATAATGAGGAGGAACTTTGACAATGCAGTGTCGTTACGCTTAAATTTAATAATTTAAAACTTTAAAAATCATATGATATTTTATTAAATTGGTTTTGGTTTTGAAACCATCGGTAAGAGCTTTAGAGTATGCATTAAAATTGTTTTTGTTTGGCTAAGAGTTTGTCTTTCTCAAACTTAAGAAAACATGTTAACGGCCCAAGATATAGAGGCAGCGGGCAGGAGTGAAACTCTGCCCCCTTACAGACCATGAGTGGGTTATTCCAAGTGGTGTGGTTTACCTTAAATAATGTGATGAGGCAGCCTACATTTGCAGTTAGAAGCTAGGGATGGTTGTCCTCCCTGTTGGTTTGACAATTGAGTTATAATAGGTTTCCCACCATGTAAATAAAAGAAACCACTGGCTCCATCGACCATTACTCAAAACCAAACACAACATGCTCTTGTAACTATGTTTCATATCCAGCTACGCCTAAGGAGCCTCATACAAGTGCTTAGGTAGCCACTTATTCATGATGAACCATGTTACCAACATTAATGGTTGTTTAAATTGTCACGCCCGCCATGGCTTGGCTCATGTGGATTTTAATTGTCTTATATCATCAATCACCTCCCTTTCAACATTATTCCTCATTCCCCTATTCATTCTTGGACAGCTTGGGCTCGGTTTTGTTCTACTATTGTACCCTCTAAGCACTTGTGCAATTTGTTCCATGGGCATTGGCCAGCCCACTTCGATGAGCTTTGGGCAAGTGTAGTTCCCTTGCTTTGTGATATCTCTTGCCATTTCTTAATTGGTAATTTATATTTCCTTGTTTGAGGATTCAAATGCATGGCACACTTCGCTCCATGGCACATCGTAGTGGAGTTGTTGTTTTCCTTTCCACTTCTAATTGTAGTGCATGTAGTAGTTTCTAAAGCAAAACTTTTGAGAAAAGTAGATGTGAATCATTGAGGGTGTTTTCCCTGACATTGATGCTTCCTCCATGCCCTACTAGTAGGAATGTGTCCATCAAGGGGTGGCTTATTATTGAGAGTGAGCTTCCCGGGGTCACTTTCGTACCCAAGAGTGCCTGAAAAAACAACTGCGAGATGATGAGAGATCTCCCCTGACCACATTTAGGAAGAACTTTCCCACTTGGAACGTGAAGGAGCCTCAATGTAGTAACAATCATCAAATTCCAAGATTCTCCTAAGTTGGTTAACTAGGTATGTGGCCCACATCAAAAGCTACTTCAACCAATACATGTATACTATTAACTTATATTGATACTTGAGGTTTCTCTTGGGCTATATTATAATCGATCGTTTTGAAGACAGAGTTGACATCCTCTACTCCTTTGAACACTTCCATTGATATTTGAGGGACTTGGACCGGCATTTGGACAACATCAAACAGTGTTTGGGCATTCCTCCTCCGATTGGCAATAATATTAGCAACAATGAAGACCCAATTCAAGTGGTCACCACTCATTCTGATCCTTCGGCTTAATTCCTGCCATGCCCTTGTTTATTTTGCATTTTAATCTGATAATCTATTATGTTGATCTTCTAGACCTATGTCTCTATATACATCTCAATATTTTAGTTTTTATGTTCATTTTGATATCAAATGCCTCTTTGCATAGAGTGCAATTTTAGTTACGATCTCGTCTTCCTTGTGAAATACTAACCCAAGATACCTTGCTCTTTTATACACATTTTAGGTTAAAAGACAATGAAATATTTAAAAAAGAAATACATATTATTTATTTTCTTATTTTCCAAATCAATCTAACTTCTTCGTAAATCTCCTTTTTAACATCAATCAATCAAGTTCATTTGTCAATTTTTCATTAAGACTACTTATATGAGTTTCTTCATTAAAACAAATAAAAAACACACATAAATCATGTCTTTTTCTTAGAATTAGTATTATATTTTTATGAAATATGATTATACAAAAATACATATTAACTTCTTTGTTTAATATTGAGAAAGTACACTAACAACTAAAGTATAAAACATCTATCTAAATATTATGAGATAAGTTTAATATCATATGAGTATTTAGAAAGCAAACTCTCAAGTAGAGATGTTTGTGATACTCTGTGTTATAACCGTTGTAATGTCTATGGAAAGAAAACAAAGTAGCTATAAACCTAAGTATATTGGATTTTAGATTATAGTGTTAAAGTTTGCATCAATAGGGAGAATATGGTGCTTGAGTTGAAAGATTGGAGTTCACCTTAAAATACAATTAAACTTTCATCAAGATACAATAGAAGTTCCTCATAAGCTCCATCCTTGTCTTGTACAACCTTTTCGACCACTATTTTAATGTTTCAATAAAGGTCCATTGTTCACTAGTATTTTGTGTCTCTTTCTCTAGAATTACCTATGTAATTGATCCAATTTCTTATTTCCTCATCAATCTCTGATTCATGAATGGTGTCCCTTGGTCAATTCAAACCTTTTCTTCCACTTTGGTGATTTCCTTTCTAATGATGGGAGATTTTTACTCCTAACATACATTCACAAAATTTTGATGATTCTTTTGCATATGAGATCCTCGATGATTGGTCCTTCTATGTGGAAGGACAATAATTCAAGGACTCAGTGGAAGGGATAAGCTTTCAGAGGAGAAAGCCTATAGGCAAGAGAGACAATGAAGATTCTTTGCCACACCTTAGTGCCAACAATTGAAAAACCAATAAAAGAGAATGAGCCTCATAAACCATATGCAATTAGTTGAAGAATATTACCTCTTCGAAGCCACAATTTTGAAAACCAAAGCAACGTGTCTACTCCGTAGTTTGACACACCAATCGTTTTTAGAAACCATGACTGGACTACCTTTACATTCATTTTTGAAGGTGTTTTCTTCTTGTTGAGTCTCATAATTAAGAATTACCCCTATTCTCTATCTCATTAACTCCCACACGCAATGAAATTGAGGTAGAGCTACCATTTAAGACGATAAGCTGCATAATTGAGGTGATCAAATGAACAATTACGTGTATAGCTAACCCTGTGCTTAAAAAATTGAAAATTCACATCTCAATTACACCCATTAAAAAAACTTTTTAAAATAAATTATTTTAATATTTAAAATTTTAATATATTTTTGAGCCGAGAGGCTCATTCTACAGTCCAGTATGATGTGTAACAATGTTCGTTTGTCCTCAAAATTGAAAATTTGCTCATGTCAACCAAAAAAAAATCTAAAAAAAATGTAAACTCATAATAATAAATTTATATGCGAAGAAATTAAATCTTTCTCAACTCAAATTAAATACATATTTAAAATAAATATATATTAATAAACTCACCATTTCCATGGTAAACAGCGAACCAATAACTTTACATTTCTTCCCCACTTTTGAAGCATGCCTTAACACGGTACTTCTTTCTTTCTTGAATTAATATTAACTACAATTAAAATATGTCATTCTTCTCTTGGAATAGATATAATGTTGGTAGAATTGAAGTTGCCTATGGATGTTTGTTGAAGTTTTCAAAATAATTAAAAACAATAAGTTTGTTGAACGAAAGCTATGTGGGCATGCAAGTTGTGGTGGAATGGGGAGCACACGTAATGAGTGAACATATGAACATATCTTCGAGATTGTCAAAGATAACCTATCATGATATGTATTGTCCAATGAGTTGGGAAGTTTGTGATTTTTTAATTATTTTAGTGGAAAAATAGTATTTTTTCATGATCGGTGTTGGGTATGTTTGGTATTTTTTAGTGACTAGTTGTGAGTGTTGTTGTGTTGAGATGGGCATAGCAGGGTGGCATGCGGTGGCAACCCTTTGTCAAGGGTTTGTAGAGGAGGTAGTCCCTTTGGATGAGGTCCAAAGCAACGTGGAAGAAAAATTATGTGAATTTAATAATGGTCGGAAAACTTAATAATGGTAGGGAGATGTATTTATAGTTTTGTTTATAGTTTTTGTACATGGCAATGGGTATGATGATTTTTCCTATGGTAATTTGTAGATCTGATGAAGGGAACTACGATCTTGTTTTCATCCAGGTTAATAAATTGGGGTTAATAAATACTTAGGAATTTATATATTGTATTGTAACATTGAAAAAAATATAATGAAAAATTAATTTGGTTTTCCTTATTTTAGGTTCCACTAGAAAAAAATATGTATATTTTTGTTTTTAAAAATTCGTTTACAAGTTATTTATGTCCAGAGTTAAAACCTATACGGTGGGGAACCAACATCATAAATCTCATCACAGTGCAAGTCTCTTGATATATAAAAATAGTGTCTCTTGATATATAAAAATATTACAATGAGATTGTCCTAAAAGTTGGAAATTTGTTTTTCCTAACTTTTTGTTAATTTTTTTTATCATTATTAAGGAATCATCTCGAGTTAATATTAGCTTTCATGGAGTTGCTACTCCTTCTTATTAAACTATGAAATCATAGCAAATTTGTTTTTTTGTTCTTTTAGATATTAATTGTGCAATAGTATGAGTAAACTTTTACCATCATATTACATAATAGAAATGAGGAGAAAATATCGCAAGAATAAAAAAAATATTTGATTCTCTAAAAATGTTGTAATTTAAAAAATTATTATCATATTAGATAATAGAAGTGATGGGGTTTTAAAGAGCAATTTTTTCTTAATCCTTGGTTTTCAAATATTTTAAAGTTCATAACAAGCTTTCCACTCTCTATTTAAATTTTCTCAAGACTATAATGAAAATTGATTTTAAAATTTTAATATGAAGCCATTTTCTCCTTGTTATTGTAATAAACAAAATTATCATTAATGATATTTTAAAATTTAAAATTTAATGCCCATAATCTTTGTTTGCTTAATTTTAACAATAATATCACCTCATTTCTTTCACTATAACGAAGACGTTACTTTTTTTTTTAAGGATAGAGAACCTTAAAGAAGGAAACTAGGTAAAAAGTATAATTAATAATAATTAATAATAAGAATTAAAACATCAAATTAATAACTATGAAATACAATTCTTCATAATTGATGGTTATTGTGTTTAGAGATGTTTTATAGATAATTAAAAAATAAGTAATTTAATTAAAATAATAATAATATAAGTTGGCTTGAAATTTTTTTAGAGCATGATCTTTATGAGAAAGAAGGGTATGGGGAAGAAGAGCTTGAGTATTGTTGAAATGAGCTTATGAAATGTTAATATGTTGAGCATACAGAAATGAAATATACTTTAGAAATATGCATAAGTGAGTGTCTCAATGGTCTAACGATTTTGAGTGTGTATCTTACATCTATATTACACTAGTTACCTCTTTTCAAGTTTATTTCTAGGTCATGAATCATGTTTATCTTTGCAATTGGCAAAGTGGTTGAATAACACTATCCTATTCAGTATTTATATTTTCTCAATGATGCCACAATATTGGTAGATGTCATTCCCAAATTAGTCTTTTCACCCTGAGCAAGTAGTCACACAAAAAGATGACAACGAAAAGGTTGAATTCTTACTATTACTAAACAAAACTATGTCTTCACAAATTTATTTTCCATGGGATTTAACCTCATGGAAGTTGAGGTTAAGTAGATTAAAAAAGAGTAGTTTAGTTTTTCTTAGTTTTTTTCCTTTTCTAACACATATTTTGCAATCAATTTTGCTTGAATTCTTACATTGATTCATTGGAATTGCATATTTGAGTTGTTTAATCATTGATTAATTTGGTCAATCCAATTGACTCACTGGGATTCTCAAAGGATTAAGGCACTTAATCCATTTACACATTCAAAATGGCAATTTAAGTAACAAAAATTTACAATATAGCCAAGAATTGTATCATTAGAATCCATTCCAATCAAAAAAGGAAAAATATAAAATAGTTACACTAAAAAGATAAAAAAATAAATAAAAAGTTAACATAGTTAAGCTAAAAAGTTAACATATTTTTACTCATGTGAGAATTTTATTTATTACACTTAAAATTAATAAATGAAATTTCAAGAATGAAGTATTACAATATTGTAATTTATTTCACTTTGGCAGAAATTTCAAAAAATAAAAGAAAACAAATATTAATTATTTAACATTGAAAGAACATTAGATTAACTTGTAGCTATTATTACCCAAATGCAATTTAACTCATGGCTATTATTCAAGGAAAATCAAACAACAAAGAATAATCTACCATTTACCCATTTACCCAAAATGGGATAGACTTTCACCCATATCAAATGTCTCTCAAACTTGAATAATTAATCTGCTCCATTATTTAAAAAAAAAAACAAATCATATTAAAAATAAATAAATAAATCACTTATTTATTTATTAATCCAAAAACTCATTATATCCATTATTAATCTATTATTCATAGTTATCACTGATTTTGTTGTACAGCTCCGTATGATGTGTAAGGGTGTTTAAAGGTTATCAAAGTTGAAATTTTGCTCAAATCTGTGAAATAACAAATTAAAAAAAAACTAAAAAAAATAATAACTATACAAAAACATTTAAATAACATATCTTTCTCCACTCATGTTAAATCCATATTTAAAATAAATCTATATTGATTTTATATAAATAATTTCCATTCTAAATTAGGTAAATAATAATATATTAACTAAAACTAATGTGAAATTCATATTTAAAATAAATTTAATTTAATTTTATATAAATAATTCCCATTCTAAAATATATAAACAGTAATATATGAACTGCTGTCAGTTACTCGAACCAGCAAAAAGAATATAAAGCATCCCAATAACCATATGTGAACCAATTTACTGCAAATGATTCAGTTGTAGTATTTACTAAAAATGAATTCAATTCTAATATCTTGTCTTCAGACTTGGGGAGATACTCTACTATTGAAAATAAAACACAAGTTTAAAAGACAAACCAATAGTCCTGCTTGCTATGTATTTATGATAAGCCTTAAAGGCAAGAGTCAGGAGTCAGGGCAGCTTTGATAAACTGAATCTGAAATTCGCTGATCGCCGAGACCCCTTTAGTAAACTGAACCCGACATTGGCAGATCGTCATAGATCCATGGTTTCAGGAAACACCCATCATATGCAAAAGAGCCTGCAGCCTGATTCACATCTTCTATTGATTCATCCATGGTTGCATTGAGATTAGGACTCTCTGACAACCCAAGATATGATTCCAAGGCAGATAATTCTTTGGAAAATTCAATCTGCACGATGTTATCCTCTGTTTTGTAGCATTCTGTGCCACCGTTGACCTCAACAGGGATATCCACAGACGAGCATTCCGTCCCAGCGTTAATCTCCCTAAATGTCTCCACAGCAAAACTTTCTGTCCCACCGTTGACCTCGATGGAGGTATTCGCAGATCTGTCTTTAACAACACCATGGACTGGGGGTTTTATGTCCACAAATACAGACTCATCTCCGTCATCACATACAGATGACATTTCCGGGGTTTTCGTCTGATGACCCCATGGGTAACGTGCCCCATCAAATGAGTTGCTGCTAGGATCAGAATCAAAATAAGCTCCTGGATAGGAAGATTCCACTGGTTCAAATTTTGCGGTATCGCCATACGCAGGGAGCATGAAATTGCTCACCTCTGAATAATTATGGCTACAGGTCTCACAAAAGCATGATTTCTGCAAAGTTTGTATCACATGGCTATGCTCAGAAGATTGGAATCCAGAAGGATTTGAATTGCTTCGAAATGGAGGGGGGTTTATGAACTGAGAGTCCCCGTAGTCCATATCATCGTAGCCATAGATTGGAAGATCCGATCTGCGGACATCCTTCGAAGAGGGTTCCATTGGAAGATCACAATCCTCTAATAAATCAGGCTTTGGTGAATATGGAAATTTTACCTTACTCTTTATATTCAAATCCAATAATAAATCAGGGTGTTTTGTACATGACTTTGCTTTCTTCCCTGACATTTTTTTGCGACTGTCCATTTTTACAGAACAGGAGCCATCAGCAAAGTTAAGCTTGGCTTTCTTGCCTCTGATCTTTTGGGCCTCTGCATCATAAGCATTGGCGGCATCTTCCGCAGTGTTAAACGTTCCAAGCCAAACCCTAATGCCCTTTCTGGTATCTCGAATCTCAGCGACCCATTTTCCCCATGGACGCTGCCTGATACCTCTGTACAAATTCCTCCTCTTCCTCCCCGAGCTCTTGGCTGAGGACTTTTCGAAATCCTTCAAAGGAGGAATCTCGAAATCCTTCATAGTAGGAATCGCCTCATTCTTACCGCCTTCAAAACCCAGCCGAGTTAAAATCGTTAATAACCGGAAAAAGGCGAACCCCGCGAAACAATAGCAATTTATTGAAGCCTTGAAATCGTTAATATTAGGAACTCACCTGAAGGAAATTCATGCTTGTAGTTGAAAAACTTGTTGCTGGGCTTAATCTTCTGCTTGTATGCCTCGTCGAAGCTGCCCGCTTTATTGAAGGATTCCGACACTGCTCCGCCATTAATGAACAAGTCAGCGAAGGTATCGAAATCGGGCCATAAATCCCTGGGAGCTATACGCCGGGATCGGTTGGCGGGAATAAAATCCGCAATAATGGCACCTCCACACATCCTTTTGTTTTAAAAACAGTAGTTGCTGCCTCGGCAGAACACAAAACAACGGAACTGATCAAGAAAATACCAGTGACGACTCACAATGAAATCATCGGCTCCTTGGACCCTTCCGCCCAAGTGCATATAAGTGGGCAGAAAACTGGGAGTGCTGTGTTGCCACATTTAAATTTAATTATTTAAAAAAAAATCATATTAATTATTTATTATTAATTTATATTTATTAATTAACTAAAAACACCAGTCGGAAGGAAACCACCGACGCTCTATAGGACATGACACCAAAAAAAACAAAACCATCGGCGGGTTTTGAAAATATATATTATATATATATTCTATTTATGGATATATCTATTAATTAATAATGTATGGTTCCATCCATGTATATCAATTAATATCCGGTTTTGAATTTTGAATATATATATATATGTGGGGATATATCTTATTAATTAATGTGTGGTTCCATATCATGTATATCAATTAATATTACAAACTATTTTGTTTTAATTAATTATTTTAATCTATAATATTAATTTATATATATAGAGAATTATTATTGTGTTTAAGAGGACTCTACAACTTAGTATGAAGATACAAATATAATGCTTAACATTTTTAATCAATCTAATTATTATTATGTAGAAAAAAATAAATAAAAAGAAAAAAAAGAACACAAAATATGAAATAAATAAAAATATAAATAAACTAGAGGTATAATAATAAATAAAACATTTTTTTATATTTACTCTAGAAGTATATAAATAAATAAAAATATAAATAAACTAAAGGTATGGTAAATAAATAAAATATTTTTTTATATTTACTCCATAAACCTCTTTATATTTAGGAAAATTTAAAAAATAGGTTTTATTGAGGCGAACCCTATGGGCCAAATACCATGGGACAAATAATTATTAATACCATGGGCTAAATATCATATTTATAAAAGAGGTATGAAGAGGTATGGTAAATAAATAAAAATATATGAAATAGGATTAGATCAACATATAATTATATACCAAGCCTATGGGCCAAATTATTATTAATACCATGCAAAAAAGGATCATTAACCCTAATATTAATTTTAAAATACTATTATTATTATTTATTATTATATTATTATAATTCCAATGTTCATATAATATATTATAATATTAAAAATTATTAAATTTAATAACTGTGAATTAATTACAATATTAAATTGTTATATTATAATATATAATAATATATATCATATATAATATATGATATATATAGATATATATATTAACTGTAGATATATATGGAGGGGAAGAACAAAGACAGAATGATAGAGGTGGAGAGAAAGGGGGAGTGACAAGGGAAAGAGATGAAGATAAACTAAAGGAGAGGGGGGAGGAGGAATGAAAAGAAAGAGAGGTAGAGGAGTGAAAGAGGTAGAGAAGGGTCAGGGAGGGAGAGGGAGACACCAAGATGGAGGGGGGAGAGAGAGAACGAGGGAGGGAGGGAGATAGAGAGAGGATTGGAGGGCAAAGAGAGAGAGAGAGAGAGATGGGGGAAGAGAGAGGAAGGTAGGAGAGGAAGGGAGAGAGAGGACTTGCAAGAAAGCAAAGAGGGAGGGATAGAGAGATGGAGTTAGAGGGGGAGAGAGGGAGGGAAGAAGAAATAAATAGAGAGTGACAAGTGGAGAGAAAGAGGGAGTGACAAGGGAGAGATAGAGAGAATGTGTATGTTTAGGTGTGAGATAAAGAGACAAAGAAGGAGAGATAAAGAGAAGGGGTGAGAGAACGAGACAGGGTGGGATATAGTAACATATTTGGGGAGAGAGAGAGAGAGAGAGAGAGAGAGAGAGAGAGTGATGTGGGGAGAGAGAGGATTGGAGGGAAGAGAGAGAGAGAGAGAGAGAGAGAGAGAGAGGATTGGAGGGCAAAGAGAAAGAGAGAGATGAGGGAAGAGAGAGGGAGAGAGAGAGAAAGAGTGAGATACAATACTTGAGAGAGAGATGAGGGAAGAGAGAGGGAGAGAGAGAGAGAAACAGTGAGATGCAGGACTTGAGAGAGAGAAGGAGAGTGATGGGGAAAGAGAGAGATTGGAGGGCAAAGAGAGAGAGAGAGAGATGGGGGAAGAGAGAGGGAGGTAGGAGAGAAAGGGAGAGAGAGAAAGTACAAGAGAGTGTTCTTGAGAGAGAGGATAAGAGAGGAAGGGAGAGGCGAGGAGAGAGAGAGAGAGATAGGGAGATGGAGTTGGAAGGGGAGAGAGGGAGGGAAGAAGAAATACATAGAGAGTGAGAAGTGGAGAGAGAGAGGAGGAGTGACAAGGGATATATGGAGAGAGATTGTGCATCTTTGGGGAAGAGATAAATACACAAAGAAGGAGAGATGGAGAGAATGGGGGAGAGAAGCAGAGATGAAAGAGGGAGGGATATAGTAACAGAGAGAGAGAGAGAGAGAGAGAGAGAGAGAGAGGGAGGGAAAGAGAGATGGAGTTGGAGGGGGAGAGAGAGGGAGATAAGAAGAAAGAAATAGAGAGAAAGGTGGAGAGAGAGACAAAGGGAGTGATAAGGAAGATGGAGAGAGAGGGAGAAGGACAGCAGGAGGGGAGAGAGATAGAAGTGGGGGAGAGGGAGAGAAGGGGAAGAGAGAGAGAGAAAGGGAGGGAGAGCAGAAAGGGGGATATATAGATAGGTTGGAGAAAGAGAGTGTATGTTTTTGGGGTGATATAGAGAGACAAAGGGAGATAGAGATATAGATGGAAAGTGAAGAGAGGGAAGAAGAGAGGGAGGAAGAGAGAGAGGGAGGGAGGGACAAAGAGATCGACAGATATGGAGTGAGAGTGTGTGTGTTTGGGGGGTTGAGATAGAGAGAGAAAGAAAGAGAGATGGAGGGAGATATAGATATAGATGGAGAGGGGAGAGAGAGAAGAATATTTCTTGCACTAGATGCATTGATTTCAGTGTAGATGGTGATTTCTAATCCCAATTGATTGTTTGCACTAGATGCATTGATTTTAGTGTATATGTTGATTTCTAATGATATTTGATTGCTTGCATTAGATGCCTTGATTTCAATGTAGAATATTTCTAATCCTATTTGATCGCTTGCACTAAATGCATTGATTTCAGTGTAGATGGTGATTTCTAATCCTATTTGAAAGTATTTTTATTATATAGTTGTGCACTTGGTCATCAAAATTTTCCAATTATTTTCTTCTTTCCAATATGAATACATGATTTTCCCAAAGATAATATATTTGAGCAACTTAAAAATAAGTTTTGTAGGTGAGTACCTTACAAAAATGCCCCAACTAAAAAGAAGAAGACTAATATTGTGATTAATTTGAAAGAACGATCTCAAAAACCATGAGTTAATAAAGATAGCAATTATTACATTATCATAAAAATTCTTCTTAAATGATCTAAATCACTTGATCATCATCTAAATGAAGAGTCCACTAAATTCAGTGGATGGAACTCATGGTCATTGTTAAAAAAAATCTCAAAGTTTGCCAATCTCTAGGCTACCTTCCCAAGTCTATCCTATTTGATGAAATCTGAGATTAACCGGTGCAGATTTCTTAAGAATGATTCCTCAATAATATTTAAAAAACACGAGGGAAGACGGATTGCCCAACTCATATGACAATCTCATTATAATATTTTTAGATAAAATGACGGTTGTAATTTGATGAAATAAAAGATTAACTAATGTTGAGATTCTCTACTGATGATCATAAGACAATAATTTTTAATTAATTAAAAAGACGAGTAAACACCCAGTCCCCACTCACCGGACACTATATAAATATCATGCTGGAATATCTTTACAACCTCGAAATCCTTCCTTGCACATATCTGCTGACTCATTCCTGACACATCACACCTTGTGTGCCACTCCATTGCAACTTGCATACCTATTGAGCCTTCGTCTAACAAACTTAGTCCTCGGATATATGTGCTGACTCATCACTCTCATGTTCCACTCCACCGCAACTTTCATACCCAACACCCAAAGGTTAACCTCAAACTTTCCAATATTAATCGTATCGCAAGATAATGATGACGTATTTAATTTAATATTAGTTTAAGATAAAAATAACAGTATGTTAAGATATGGTTCATATACCATTAGAAAAATAATAAATATTGCTAAACGCCTTAAAGACATTTGCTGATTGGAATACAAGGCTCGAAGATGGGTTTCAAGGAATATCGATCTCATTCCTTCCATATTATGCGTGGTATTTAGTGGTATATAAATGTTTGTATTTTGAAAATATATTAGGATAGATTTATTTTAAGTATAGATTTGTTTGGTGTAGAATAAAATGTATTTTTTTTTTAAATTGTATTTTTAAACGTTAAATAGAATATATATGATGAAATTAAAAATTTAACTATAGTTTTTTGTAATAGATATATAAGTTGATATCTATATAAATTAATTAATATCGATTTTCAAATAGTTTATTTAAATTTTTTGTTTAAATATTTTTGAAAATTATAAGATTTAAACATTTGATTCACACAATTTTTTTTATTTCTAATTATATTACTGCATATTCATTTTTTTTTAGTTATAGCCAACATTATTTTTCCATTTAGAACATAGTTTTTAAAGGGGCACAAAATGATGGACAAACTTACACATCCACTCATACTGGGCTGTAGAATGAGGCTCTTGGCGCAATCATCATATATAAAGCACATCCACATTAAGATTTGTTCATTTTCAATGAGATAGGGTCAGTGGTCAACAAGGGACCGCTGAGATGCATCAAAACGGTGGATATCTGGAGTAGATACCCTATGGGGTTTTTCAATGGTGTTACAAATAAGAATCTATGCGGCAATGAAGCATACATTGTTTTAAAGCCTAGTCAATGCTTTCATTTTTATTGGAACAATGACACGAACTCCAACAGTAGGGTGGATATCATTGCACTATGGGGTGTCTTATATTGCGCTAAATAGTTATCCATTGAGGTGTTGGATGTATTTGGTGACTCGAAAGTGATTATTGAATGGGATGTGGATGTATTTGGTGACTCCAAAGCGATTATTGAATGGGATGCAGAGAAGACTTCCTTCAATCCTCCAATGCTTTCCTATTGGATGAAAATGATTAGGAACATGATTGGTTTGTTTAGTGGGCTGACATTATTCATATTTTCAGAGAACATAATGGAATTGCCGATTATTTATCTAAAGTAGACGACATATATCATCCTGGAGAGATCATCTACTCTGCCTTCATCAATGACAAATATCATGGGACTAGGAAAATCCACTTTACATGAGTATCTTTTTTTGGAGAACGATGAACTTTTTTTTTCATAATAAAAAATAACATCTTTTTATGACAGATGCAACATGGGATATATGGGTTATCATGTACATTATGTCTTCTCTAGAGAATGGTGGTATTGAGAATGTATTTTTGCTAAATGTAAACAATATATTATTAATATAAATAGGTTTTATTGTTTTTTTCTTTTTGAAAAAAAAAAAATAATTACAAAAATATATATATATAGAAAAAAAAATAAAATAAAAATATTTGAAGTTTAAGGTTGTAAAATAACAGGTTCGAAGTCATTACAACAATATAATTTGAGATAAACTTAATAGATGATCTTGAGAATTGAATTTGGTGGGGTGTCTGATTTCCCTCCCAACCACCTACAATAAATTTAACTTAATTAACAAAAATATAAGATAATAATATTAAATTTTGAATGTTCTAATAAAAAATAGAATAATAATTTATCTTAATATTTAAGATATATTATAAATTTTAATTGTAATAAATTATCTATTTATTAAAATTTTTTACCATGGTAAAATTTGTAACTTATTATAGTACTTTGTGTGAGGTCTAAGATCAAACCTAGTCAATAGCACTATAACACCAAGAGTATATCTAAACAATTTATTTTAAATGTTGGTTTGAAAGTTGAGAGAAATGACTGCTATCCTCTTTACCTAATTTAAATTTCAAAAAGTGACAATGTTTATCATATTAAATGAATTCCTAAAAACATGACAATTAACTTGTGTCCACATGAGAGGTAGTGGTGTGCCTAAATTGTCCTCCTTATCTTCTTCTTCTTCTTCTTCTTTTTCCATGAGAGGTTGAGCTTAGTGTAGAAATTCTCATTGTAGATCCCCAGATAATGCAATGTACTAAAGCAAAATACTTGATCTACTTCTAAAACAAACTTGCGGAAGCTTAATCGATTTTGAGCAAGATCAAATAAAACACATATAACAGAGAATGAGAAATCAATCACACATGAACATAGAAAAATACTCTGGGGAAAGCCTCAACTTAAAACCCCACTATCTGTATTATCATACAAGTGGAAATATCTCAGGATTACACAAAGCTTTCACTCACAAGCTATCCAGCTCTCAGTACAATCCCTCACTGCTGCTCATAGACAAATTAGACAACACATATGCCTTCCTTCAGTCCTCCAAGTCTCCTATTCCCTTGCACAGTTTCTCTTGGGTCCTCCAGCTGCAACCTGTGTGATTCTCATCTCACACACAACACTGACCTCTGAAATAACTGTGCAATCCTGAAGGAGATAATTCCTTCTGCATGGATGAGTTTCCTATATAGGAGAATTCTTCCAACTAATAGTACATTGTCCCTTCCTTTGATCTCAACAGGGCCTCTGACTGAACTGACATGCATGAGTTATTTATGAGAGAATATTCAGTTATCTGAAGTACACTAGTTACATGCATGCATGCATTAACTAACTGAACTCACAATCAGTTCCACAAACTATTGGAAATAATCTAACTGGACTTAACTCAATTAACTAAGCTAACTAATTACAACTCAAAGTACAACTCATCCTGATCTCCTTAATTAAAGGATAACTTCCTCAATCAAAGGGATAATTGTTGCATGTCTTCACATAGACTTCATTTGATTTTCTCCAACTAATTAACTCAAGATGAATTAATTAATTATTTTTCAAACAACTGCTAAGATCAAATTCAAATTTTAATTCTCAATTTTAGTTCAGGGACTAACTAAAATTGGAATGTATCCCTAAATTCTATTTATAGCAATGCTATTTTTATCATTTCTATTTTATCATTCCTTGTTTCTATATCCAACACTGGTACCTGAAATGCTATTTATAACAATGTTATTTATTTATTTATAGCATTTCTTGTTATTATTTTCAACGCTCTCTCTCAACAAGAAAGGCATTCAACTCGAACCCGATCACGAACCTTTGGAATGTTCTGTATACAACATTTCTCCCTAGTGTTGTTGCTCCAGCAACTTTAGAAACAAAAAAAAAAATATCCATCTTGAATCAGAATGATGCCTTTGTCATCAAAGTCTCTAACTGTTATTGCCTCTGTCGGCTAAAAAATCTACACCTCTGTGCTCTTCAATATTTGACTACTTTAGCCTCTGTCACTTTGATCTCTGACTGCATCAATCACACTAATTCCTCTAGCTGCATCCGTGTTGTTGCTAGTCCTGTTTCCTAGCACTGCATCTGCACTGCACCTCCTCTCAACATGTTGCATCGTGCTGCTCACTGCTGCACTGCAACTCAGTTACCGAGAAGTAAGTAACTGATCTCCCAACTGACCTCCGTGTTGGGCTAGAAACATCCTCTGATGCTGAAGCTTCCTCTGCCGCTCCATCTGCATCTGTCTCTACCCACTTAGCCAATCCTGCTACTCCTCGCCAGGGCTATTGTAGCAAGGTCTAATCAAAGAGGCTAGGTACCTCAAAGATCCTACCCCTATTTCAGCCTTCTTGGGACTATCACTCTACATCACCCCACCTCCTACCTGGAGGTATGGATGCATGTGATCCCTCTGCCCACTTGGCTTGAAATTTCCCCCTACTGGAGGTCTCTGCATGAGTGGATGCCTCCACTCGATCTCCTCTCGACTTCTCCAATTGTGGCTTCTCCACAACCTCCTGAAGTTGCTTCACAAATTGTGGCTCCTCCACAATTGCCTGAGACTTCTTCTCGCGTTGCATGTTGAGAGGTAGTGTACTCTCCCTCTCAACCACCAGGTCTCCAACAGCTGCCTTGCTCCTCAAGACTTTGCATGCATCTTGAACCTCAAGAGCATACAAGTTCCTGATTCATGAATCGATCTGCTTCACCTGTCTCGTGGTGATGTGTTCAGGGAAAACCTTTACCTTACTGAAGACAACATCATAGCCTTTGTCTTCCAACTTTGTGATCGATACCATGTTCTTCTTCAGTCTAGGCACATAATTCACATCAGTCAAGGTGATAGGAGCTCCATGCTCGCTCTGAAACACAACCATACCTTCACTTGAAACATGATACTTTCCATCTGTTAGTGTCGGTCTTAAGCCCTCCATCAGTGATCAATAGCTCTTTGCATATGCATAGTTAGGTGTCTCATCAGTGTCAATTTTGCATCCCACTAGGCATGCCATAACACTGAATGGAGGAGTTGGTCTTTGTTCCCTTCTTGGCTTTGCTGGATGAGGTTATACTACGATGTAATTGAGTCATACTTGTTGTTATTTTTGTCTTGAGGTCTCAGGTCTTAGGTCTAGGGTTTTGAGTCAAAATCATGTCAAGGTCATGAGTCAAGGTCAGTGAGTTCCCAGCAAGCCAGAGGGAGGTATGTACATATGTTTCATTGTTATTTTCATCAGCTACAGATTATTTCATGCCTTGGATTTAAAAACCCTGTTTTTAAGTCCAAGGTCATGTCAAATTTGTAAAAAATAAAGAAATTCTCAGAAGTTTGCAAAAGTGCCGGCAACAACCCTGGTTCCTTCTCCACAGTCCATCAGATGGTCAACCTACAAAAAGAACGGAGTCCAACGCATCAAAAGAGCTCATTTCAGGACAAAAAGACTCTAAACAGTGTGAAAAAGAAAAGCAAATTGAAAACATTAGAAAGTGGGTTCTAAAGTTAAATTTTTTTTAAATGACCCTATAAAAGCTAATTTCCCTCTTTAGTCACTCTTATTGTGCAATTGAGAATGAAATTTTCATGCTAGAGGCAAAGAAGGCGATTTCGTGGCAACGGTTAGCAATTTCAGTGCCTGGGAAGGTGCGCAGTCATTTCATAAGTGTGCGCGGATTTCTGGGCAGTGCGCGGCTCTGAGAGGAGATTGTTGCTGAAGGAAAATACACAGGCGCGGATTTCTGGGTGGTGCGCGGATTTTCTGGGGAAGTGCGCGGTCATTCGGGCAGTTTACACAAAAAACTCACCCAAACAGTAAACTTTCTTCCAAGTTCACTCAAATTTGCCAGGGTATGATAATGTCATGGATGGGTAGCATGTTTATGGTCATTTTTACCATGAGAAATTATGAAGAAATAGGTTAAATGATTTATGTCTTTGTAAGCTTATGTTAGGTTGTATTGTTTGTTTTTCAAGGTAATTTTTCCTTTATTCCCTTCCATCAGTTTCCCATGATAAATTCACATGTGTTAGAGTGTCATTTTCATTAATCTTATTTGCAAATTAATGCTAGACCCTATCCCAAAATCCATGAAACCCTAACCCCTCTTAAACCATATTTTAAACCCTAGTTTCCTACCATGCATCATGCTCAAACCTTACACCATTACACACAACAAATTATATATGTAAATTGCACAGCAAAAGAATGAAAACAGAAAAGAAAGTGATGACAAGGCATGCAAACAAAAAATAGTAAAAAATATAAAAAACAAAAAGAAAAATGTCATCTTGCATAGCCTTATAAAAAACAAAAGAAAAATGTCATCTTGCTGTAAATATCAAAGGTTAGAAGCTGTGTAAAATCATGACAAAGTTTATCAAATGTATCAGCTGCTAGCTATCAAAAGGAGCAGTTTTGCTGTGCTAGGGTTTGTCAAATAACATGGTATCATCTCCTTTTCCCTAGACTCTGTTTTCCTACCCATTCCCTTCATGAAAAACCTAATTCAATTGCCTATCCCATTTTCAAACTCCCTATGCAATTGAATTTCCTTCCCTATTGTCAAAACATGCAATGAAAACCTAATTCACTCATGATGACAAATGCAATTATGAAGCTGCCAACACTATTGAAAGACTGCTGTTGTGAAAATTGGTTGGCAGACTTTGTTAATGGGTTTCATTGTCCCCCTAAACCTAATTCCTAATATCCTCTCTTTTCCCTAATTCCCAAGTTACCAATTCCCTCTCCCTTCCATTGTAACATAATCACAACAATCCCCTCTCCCTTCTTCGTGCAATCAAATACCCTAACTCCCTGTTTCCCAAAGCATCAAATGGCCAGTCCAAAAGTTATAAAAGACAGAATATGCTCCTCAAGGACATGCAAAAGCAAAATGAAATGAGCTGCCTGTTATTTGTACATAAGTGATGCTGCCCTATCCTCCTATGCCCATGACATCCTCCCCTCCATCATGAAGATTTTTATTGTCCTTTCCCTTGGTGATCAAAACACACATTTTCCTAATAAAGTATTGATTTGCAAATGATGAGAGATGAGATGGCATGTTTGACATTGTGTGATTATTTCCTTCAAGGTTCCCTGTTTTTGTATATATTTTCCCTTTCCTTATATAAACTCCTTCCCCTAACATTTTCCTCATGATTTTTCCCCTTGAAAACAACATACTTCTCAGCATTTTGCAGGCAAGGCAGCAGTCATCTTTGCCTATTTGTTCCACCTTGCTCAATAACATCATGTCAACCACTGAGACTAATGAGCAAGGTGATGACCGATCTTCATCCACGGAGGTTGAGACAAAGCGAAGGCCTCGTAAGGGTGGCC
>APFE030206860.1:0-18806 GCA_000404065.3 Pinus taeda | reverse complement strand
GATTGATCTCCTTGATTTCATGTGTAGAGGTGATGTATACCAATTATCATTTGAATAAATTTGTGAAGCATGCAAACAAATATTAAGAGGAAGGGAAAGAGTAAGTAAATCAACATCAATATCAGTAATTTAATCTAAACCTAGAAATTTGTTTGATGACTTTAAAACATAAATTCTTAGCAATCTAACCAAACAAGTAGAAATGTTAAGAGTGCTAGATGAAGAAAAATAAGGTGTTGATATTTGTGTTGTCCATGTAGAATCACATGATGTTAAATATTGCCCCTCATTACCAAGGTTGAAGGAAGTTTACCAAGAGGACAATGGAGCAAGTCAATTGCCAATGCAGCTATGTTATGTCACTCAAAGAGGACCATGACAGCCTAGTCAACCTAGTATGATGCAAGAGCCTAATTCACAATTTCAAAGTTATGCATATCCACCTCAAAGTAATTGGAACACACCCTTTCCTTGAAAACATTGACCATCTCAACCCCAAAACCAATCTTGGAAACAAGGTTGGCAAGGAATTTATGGGAGCCATCCATAATATCCTCAATATTTTCCTCAATGTCCTCTATACTCAACTCCATGTTATCCCTACCATCCACCTCCACCACAACCACAACCCTAACCACATCCATCTCAAATATTCACTCCCACTCAACTACCTATACCACCATTTTCAAACCCACACATTGAAGTAGATCAACCTACTTACAATGTTAAGATACAACACTTCCAAACATCTCCTCTTGAGCTAAATAGTATTCACTATAGCTCATGAAAAGTATTGCAAAAAAGAGATTCTCTTGATATCATTGAAGGACCACATCCAAAAGAAGAACATTCAAATGAGAATCCCAAAGGATCATGGGTTGCATTTGATGAAGAGCAGAAAAAAGAAAAAAATAAATAAATAATAATAAAAATAAACAAAATAAAAAAATAAAAAATAAAAATCATAGATTGAGAAAACTCCCTGATGGTTACCATCAAATCCTCCATGTTTTCAAGAGAACAATTAGCAAAAAGAGGAAGATTTGAAGGTCATGGAAGAAGAAGACATTCAAGATGATCCAAATCAGCAAATGGACTAGGGGCATCACAACTATATTGAAATATGGTTCCAAACAATCATTAAATTGCAGCAACACTCTCTTCTTTAACTATGCTTGATATCATCAAAGTCAAATCATTTGATCTCTCAAATTAAGGTATATGTCAAAGCATACATTAAAAGCCTACACTGCACATGGCTCCATTGGAAGTATTCTTATACTTGAAAGCGATTTTGTTTTTCAAGTAGAGTAGGGTTAAAAAATTAAAATATTAAAATATTAAAAAATGAAAAACAAGAGAGAAAACAAAACATTTCAGGTGAAAACCTCCTTTGAGGCGCTTGAGATTGGCTCATTGATTGAAAACCTCCATCAGGTGATCAATGGGTTGGAAAAAAGAGAAAAAGAAAACATCCTAGGTGTAAACCTCCTTTGAAGCACCTAGGCAGACCTATTAGTTGAAAACCTCATTGAGGCAACCTGTAGGCCTAGAAGAAAAAAAAGAGAAAAAAAAAGAATCTTTTCTCCATGTATCTCTTTAATGAATGTAGGTGCGCTCCAACATCTGCAAGCAACAAAAACAAGTTGCCACCAACAAAAGAAAAAATTGGTCAAAATTCTAGTCAAAAGAAGTCAAATTTTCACTTTCTCCTCCTTTGCTCAAATTCTCCAACAGGACCAAGGTCATGCCAATCCATCATCCTCATCTATTTCCACCATCCACTCATCATTCCCAAGCTTCTACCACTCATTTTCCTCACAGTCCTAAAATACTACAGGAAGCCTTTGTTTTACTATAGGAAACATGAATACATAGAGCAGAAATTTATTTTTGTCATATCTTGAAAACCATGCATCCATTTGCCAAGATGTGTCATGGAGAGATGTAGATGGATGATGGTAACATGTCCAAGCAATTTCAGCAAATTCAAGTGCATGGTTTCCAAGAAATAGGCCTCCATAACCTACAACCATTTTTAATTGTTCTCGAGATTTGTGCATCCATTGGCCAAGATTTTTTATGGGGAGGTGCATAAGGATAATTAAACATGATCAGAAAATTTTAGGTCAATCCATTATAGGTTTTGGAGATATGGAAAAAACAAGTCTGCTACAAGAGGAAATATGATTGGATAAATGGCTCAAATGGTTATGTATTCTTTAGGGAAGGTTGATATAGGTCCCCCAACACCACTTTCGTCACTCATCCACTCCATCTAGCCAAAATCCATCTTCAAATTCTACTCTGAGTTATATGAAAAGAAAAAAAAAATTGTCATCAACTTTTCCACCACCTATTAATGATTTTAACCTCATTCTTATACCTCTTATGACTTTACATCAATCCCACATGAATCAATGAGGTCTCGAAGGGGAATTAAATAACTACTACAGGAAGAGGATTCCTCTTGTAAGCATCCTGCACAGTTACAACAGATTTCAACATCAATTATTTTTTCACTTACAAAACAAGATCTAGCCACCTTCAGCAACATGAAGCCATTTCTAAAGATTGAAAAGGGAGAATGCCCTCCTTAGGAAGAAGTCCATCCACTCCACCAGAAAGAGATTGAACTCTTGGAATAAAATAGCTGATGCAGCAAAGCTGTAACTTTTCACGATCCTCGGACCTATGGTTTATTGGTCCAACGTATGGACAAAATCATCCATTACGCAACAAATCTGAGGGCCTCAAAATTAAAAATCAACACATAACATTGAATTCTACACAATACATATCTACATTAAAACTCAGAAATAATTCATTAATAAAATATTTACATGAAAATTATTCTCATTCCTCACTCTCACACTTCTACATCGATACATGCTTCATAGGCTCACCTCAATTTATACAAATGGATGAGAACCCAAGGTAGGTTCTAGATCCCTAAACAAAATCCAACAATATCTCTCTTGATCCCTAAAATCTCTCATCCAAATCCTAAAAATTCTCTAATTCCACTTTTAACTCAACTAATCCTCTATTCTAGGATCCCTTAATCTCTAAGATCTCTATGAGATATTTCCAAATCTATCATCACTCATATTCTCTCATAATTGAGAATGTTTACAATTAAAACCTCACACACATATTTTTCACTCTTTTTTTTAATATACAAATAAATTAAAAACATCACACCCCCTAAGTCAACCAAATATACAATGATTTTCTGAAGCAGGATGCTCCTGCATCAGACTCCCGATGTTGAAAAGAAAAATTCATAGACTCTTGTCTATGAGGTCTGTCACTTTTCTATAGTAATGTGATAGCTATAAGTCTCAATGACTTACTACCTCAAGGACTTCAAACTCTGTTTTGTTGTTGGTCCTTCAATCTTTCTTCTTGATGTTGTTTACAAGATTGGAATAACAATTCATCATGATTACATTCATGTTCCACATTTGAACATTTGAAACATGATAACGGAAGCATAGCAATTGATTCGCTGAGCTTCTCACATGGTTCCTTTTCCGCTAATTTCTACTGTCATAATTTCTGTTGCTTCCCTGATTACAACTTTACCAAAGAGTGTTGTTTTAGCTTCAATAACAAGTGTAGTGGCTCCAATGTGGCAATCCAATGTTCGCCACAGTCGTACCAACAAGAATTATGATAAGAAATCAAGTGATCTTTGACGAAGCAATCATAAAACTTACTAATTGATTCAAGAATTGTTCCAATACGCAGCTCCTTCACTATTGTCTCCAGTCATTCGCAACGATAGCAATATTCAGTCAAAGACTTGGAAGAGTCAAAAAGACAAATCAGTAAGATACATAGTAGTAAACCTACATTGAAATATTGTGGTGTCTGCTCTATAGTTTACCCAAAAATCGATGTTGACAACAATTGCAGTGTTGTGGCGGTGAGTGATATTCATGGCCAGTGGCAGGATGTTCTCAATCTACTACCCATGTCTGTCTCAGTCAACTGCTCACTTGAGGCTTTGTCTTTTCTCACTCATTGATCAAGAGATATTTTACTTACAAACTGTGTCCTTCCACCCTCTAATACCACTTTGATGCAGCAAAGCTGCAACTTTTCACCATCCTCGGACCTATGGTTTATTGGTCCAATGTATGGACGAAATCATCCATTACGCAACAAATCTAAGGGCCTCAAAATTAAAAATCAACACATAACATTGAAGTCTAAACAATACATATCTACATTAAAACTCAGAAATAATTCATTAATAAAATATTTACATGAGAATTATTCTCATTCCTGACTCTCACACTTCTACATCCATACATGCTTCATAGTCTCACCTCAATTTATACAAATGGATGAGAACCCAAGGTAGGTTCTAGATCCCTTAACAAACTCCAACAATGTCTCTCTTGATCCATAAAATCTCTCATCCAAATCCTAAAAATCCTCTAATTCCACGTTTAACTCAACTAATCCTTTATTCTAGGATCCCCTAATCCCTAAGATCTCTATGAGATATTTACAAGTCTATCATCACTCATATTCTCTCATAATTGAGAATATTTACAATTAAAACCTCACACACATATTTTTCACTCAATTTATTAAAAATATACAAATAAATTAAAAAGATCACATCCCCTAAGTCAACCAAATATACAATGATTTTTTGAAGCAGGGCACTCCTGCATCAATTGCACACAAAAACCTTATCGGTTAAAGAATGAGCAAGTTATGAAGACCTGTGCAGAAGCAACCAAAGAAAATTAGCACCTCTATTGAAGCAGAGATCAATCATCAACTCGACAACAACATGCATGCCTCTCCAACAGCCATAAAGTAGGTACATGTATGAAATATTCTTGACCTATTATCTTGAGCATATTATAGTATAAATTTGTTGTCAATGCATGAGAGACGAGGTTTTTTAAGCTAAGGATGAGTTTGTAGTCTCAACCACCTTCAACTAGTTAATTGCAGCTCACTCCTTCACTCATGCAATGTGGAAAAGTCAAATTAGGAAGGGTGATGATTTCGAGGAATGGGGACAACAGTTAAAGGCCAAGTCACCACAACACTCTAAGTCCTCCATCCACTTTATATCCACTATCTACCCATCATTCATCCATCCCATTTCATAACAAAAAAAATATATTTTTTGAAGAACAAACCCCACACTTTGTCTCACCCTGAAAATTTCTTTGAAAAAAACACACAGAGCACATCCTCTCCATTTTCACAAACCTACAGTACTCCCTCTGAGTCGTAGCATCATCGTCCAAACCCTTTACATAATTTCTCATCACTCCCATACAGTTATAGGACTCTGAAAGAGAAGGAATGGTTGCTACAGGAAGACAGAATGTTGCTACAAGAAGGAAGAAATGAACATATGGTGCTAAAACCAAAAATGGCAGTGCATAAGGGAGACCTAATCAAAACAAATAACTCCAAGGTCATTAGGCAATCATCTATGCCACAAGAGAGAAGAAGAAGGAAACAAAAGGAAATAAGGCATTCACCATTAAAACAAAGCTCAAACTGCATTGATGAAAAGAGACTTTCCAAGAGGTCTCTAATCTCTTTCTAGCTTTTGTCCAAGGCCTAAAAGATGTTATAGAAATGGTAGAAAGGCATGGAAGTCAATCTGAGGACCTATCCTAGGCTCAAACTATCATTCTTGCTCAAAATGGGTTTAAACAGGGTTTCCTGTAGTTTGAACAAGTTTTCCTATAGTTTTAACATGGTCTCCTGTAGTTTTAACACGATTTCTTGAAGTTTTTACAGGAATTAGTACAGGATGTCCTAGTTCTCATCTAAATGCATTTTGAAGGTTTCAGAGGTGTCCAAATGATGGAACAAGGTAGCAAAAGGTTGGAAAAGGATGTGGAAGACCTTTCCAAACAACAAAATATTAAAAAACCCATCTTGAATAAGGGGAAGAAGGTAGGCTAATAGTCTCAAGAAACACTGTGAATTTTTCTATGCACAAACAATTTTGCAAAAATGAGTGAAAATGGAATGAAGGTTTCAAGGGAGAGGATGTGAATGAAATGGATCTAGAAGCCAACAAAGTTCACTTGCAAAGAGGAAAGTTATGCTTTTGCTTGAAAGACTGTTAAATAATCATGAAAAGAACAACTACATTTTTGTGTTTGTCCTTACAGAACTTACAACCAAAATTATTAAAAGAAAGGACTAAGGAATGCACAAGAGAGAGGCCACCAGGGCCATGAATGAGGCACAATGAGGTCACTAGTTGCCCAGAGAATGAGCAACACTTTCAGCAGGGGAGTATGACGGGCCTCTAAATTAGACATAAATTAAAGCCCATGCCTATAAATTAGACATAACTTAAGACCCATTTGACCATCCTCCAACACATGAAACCTCTATTTTTGCATTAGATAATGTATTTTTAACTTTAATATGTTCATTAGGAAGGTTTATGGATAATTTCATATTTGTGCCTATTATTATTTATTTTTGTGGAATATTGTGAGAATATTGGGCAGATTATGAAGATTTGGTGGAGGATATAATTTAAGAACTTGCTTCCTACTATAAGTGGATCAATATTAAATAATAAATCAACAAGACAATTTGGAATTATGACACAAATTTTGGAGCTCCAATAATGGAGAAAATCTAGAAATGTGTTCCCGGCCATTTAATGCAGATTCCTAGCATTGGGAACCAGATCCACTAATCAAGGGATTTTTGTGGGGAAAGCTTCATCCTTCCATGGGGAATGATTCATAATCATTTTATATAAGTACCAACTCAAATTTTCCTCTAGGAGTGGATTTTGATTAGTCTTTTTGTGGAGAGAACTCGTATTTTTGCAGCGCCACTTTCATTTCTTGCAGGGATGTAATTGTATTGATGGAAATAATGAAGATTTACGTCATGTTCAGCTTCTAAACCTTGGTCTCCTTCATAGGAATATGATTTTCCTTGGGCTTGGCCATCCCAGGAGCCTCAGAGCCCTTTTGTATCATCTATTTTTCTTCTTGTCACTTCTTATTCACATGCATCTCTTGTTCTTATTTCTTTCTATACCTACATTTAGTATTAATGATTTCTTGTTGTAGGATTGAGTTAAATGGTTGATGTAAGTTATTTTCCACGATCACATATATCATTTCATCCTTGGAAAATCTTTGGAAAGTCATAGTAATCATTGATCTACTTGGATTAGTTTGCTTATTCCCAAATCTAGATTTCTGGAACTCCTTTGTGGCAAAGAGCAGTAATTTTTTTTCTATTTTTTAGAGCATGCTAACGAGCTTCAATTGAGTTGGTTCCACTTGAATTAGATAAAAACAACATTCTAGTTAATAACAAAATTTACCCCATTGCATTTGCACTTGATTAGGTTATTCATTTGATAGATTTACTGGCTCACTAGTTCTTGAATTTCTAGATTTTAGACTAGTAATTTTATGTTATTTTTTAACATGGGTTAACAGAGGTATTTTTGAGTGATTCCACTTGGAATGGAGACCTAAGACATCCTAGTAAATAAAAAAATTTGTCCCATCCAATTTGGATTTACTTTGTTGGGTGATTCGATGAATTATAACTTCCTATTGTAAATCTGTTACATCCTGTAGTTTCCTGTAGTAGCTTTCCAACATGCATTTACATGCCCATATTCGCTCAAGAAGCTTGGTTATTGTCCCTTAGGATTGAATAAATATCCCTAGGCTCTAAATTAATGATTATGGAATACTAAAGACCACTTAGGACTCGTCTCTTTACCCATGTAAAATATTTCAGCGATTTGGTTTAATGGATAAATTTATGGATTAGATAATGCAATGATGATTTTCTTGATTGCCACCTCCAATGAACTTTGTTAATGGATATAAACTCTTTGAAATGTAATAGTTGACATTTAGTTCATGATCTTTACTTTATGCAATTAGAATAAGTTTCTTTCATTGTATTTTCTTTCTTGCAATAGGTTAAGATTTCCATTTTGAGCATTTTATTTTCTGCAATTAGTTTAGGATTTGATTTCATTACATGCACTCATTTGCATCATGACAACAAAGGAAGGAAACATTATATATTGCATATATAGTGCTAATAAACCTTAAGTTTGTACGAACCTCGAGTTGATAATTAAATTGTAACGTTGGGAGTTGCAATATCGAGGCTCATCACTCATGCACATAATTCTGCATATCTCTCTCATCACAATGAAGGTGCATTCCATGCTATATTTGGATACATAAATCATGACAACCTTTGTTCATTGAAAAATAATGGTGTTTCTAGTTTGCCTAAAATTCTTAGGAAATTGAAGCAACACGATGCTTATATCCTTGGAAAACATAACAAACAATCTTTTTATGATTCTAGTTCTAAAGCATGTAGAAAACTTAGATTGATACATTCAAATTTTTGGGGTTCCGTGCATATTCCATCTACTAATGAAAATAAATATATCATATCTCTTTTATTATTGGTTACACCATGATGTGTTGGGTGTACTTATTGAAAGATACATAACAATTTTTTTTAATCTTTTAGAAAAATCCATGTATGTGTCCAAAACGAAGCACATTCACATATTGTCACTCATTCGTATTGATAATGAAAGAAAATATGTATCTAATGAATTTGAATAGTATCTCCACCAACATGGGATTCAACATCAAATCATGTTTCCATACAATCCTCAATCGGACGTTCTAACCAAAAGAATGAAAAGACTCTCTAAATATGGTTTGTTCCATGGTGTTTTTCAAAAATGTGAAATTGATGTTTTGGTATGATGCAATTCCATGTATAATATATGTGAAATATAACAGTTTGTCTCATGCGCTTGGGAACAAAGCTTTTTATGAAATATGACATGGTAGCATTACATCAATGAGGCATATCACGGTCTTAGGTTTCACATATTATGCCTTAATTATTGAGCAATAAAGAATCAAAGTTGATGCAAGGATTCAAAAGTACATCTTATTGGGGTTCTCAAATACTCCAAGGATATCATCTTTCAATGAAGTAAACAATAATTTCATTAGTTTTAGAGATATGAATTTTCTTGAATCCATGAAAAATGAAAAGATTGTTGAGTAGAAGCTTGGTCATTTAGATATACTCATCAGTGTAAAGAGATATCATAATTTTGATGATGAGATTCCACATCTTGAAGAGGAGATCCCTATCATGAATCAATCTCTAGAATCTCCTTATGGAGTGCCATATCTTCCTTGTGAATAAATTCTAACAACATCATAATAGGAAGTTCAATTGGATGATGTGATTGAGATGATTGAGAGGTTGAACCTTCACGGAAATGTAACATCATCATAATTGATTGAGCAACCTAGACCATCTAAAAAATTTCCAAATTGGCTCATGAAGACAATTGAAAATGTTCATCTTGATGAAGTTGGAAAGACAAGAACCAAAAGTTCTACAAGACAAGATGGAGGTGATGTAGATACTTCAAATTCAAGTGATGCAAAATGTCATGGGGGTTTCATATAATTTTGGATTGAATTTATTTACTAACTTTGAACCAACTTCATTTCAACAATTTGCTTCTCATGATGAGTGGAAAGAAGCCATGTAGGAGTATGGTGTTGTCATCAAGAATGGAACATGGAAGTCAGTGGACCCTTCCTTTGGAACCAAGCCAACTGGTTGGAAATGGGTCTACAAGAGCAAGTACAAATCAGATGGCTCACTTGATAATCACAAAGTGAGGCTCATGGAAAAAGGATTTGCATAGAAATAAGGCATTGATTACGAAGATAGTTTTCCCTAACAAAAAAATGGGCTAATCTTTGTACTATGTTTACCTTGCAAACACTGAATGCAATGAAAATTCATCAAATGGATATGAAGACTACTTTCATGAATTGATACTTGAAAGTGAATTCTATTATGATAGAAGGTCTTGTTGTGAAGGGACAAGGATAGAAGGTATGTAAACTTATCAAATCTATATAAGGCCTAAAACAAGCATCATAAGTGTGGTATGAACAGAAAATCAAGCATCTTTTGACATCAAATTTCAAGTACCTTAATCTTGATGATGCAAATATATTTTTCAAGATTGTTAGAAAAACTATTGTATATCTTGTATTGTATGTAGATGATTTGTTGATCACAAGGGACAACAAAAGCTACACTGCATCGATAATGAAAGAATTGGAGGAAGCCTTTGAGATGATAGATTTGAGGCATCTTCACTACTATTTGGACATTGAAGTGACCCAAAATAAAAAATACATATTCATCTCTCAAAATAAGTGCATTGATCTTTGATCTTATTCATGACCTTGATTTTTTTAAGAGTCACTTTGAAGAATGAGTTGATTTGGAGGGTTTAGTATCAAAGACAACAAGATTTTTCATCCCAAGTTATATGTAGCATTTATTTCTATATATGATGTTCCATGGAATTTAAAAACATATTATTTTAATATGGTATAAATGGGACGATTCAATAACTAAGAATTTTTTCTTAATGTTTTCAAAACAACTCTCAAATATATGCACTTTCATATTAATAAAAAGAAAAAAACCACTCGGCCATAGGGGGCAACTTGATTAGCAATTGGTGTGATATGAAGTCTTTATGAAGTATGTGGTTTGAGGTTCAATTCCCCCTCAACTAGTCACATGGGCCATTCATTGGGGAACACATGGGTTCACCTATAGGTATAGTGGTAGTGATTAAAATCGATCTAGTGTCACACATGCATGATCCCAACCCAATTGTCGATTCCTCTAGATACAAAAAAAAAAAAAGATCACTCAAATGAAGTGTTGAAGGTTGGTGCCATGACACAATTTACATATCAAAGGGTCATTGGCATGCATATTAGTACTTTTCTTAGTAATGGAAGGAAACAGAGGCACAATCTAACAATTTGATGATGAATTGGCATATCATGAGAGTGTATAGAGCTCTAAAAACTAGGTTGAATCTTGCTAAAGTATAGGGAATCTTATTTTTAGCTCACTAGTAGAAAATGAGAAATTAGTGACTAGGTGACTAAAAAAGTTAGCCACCACAGTGTTTCCAAGTGAACTACTACAAAAAATGAGCAATCTTAAGTGACCGAACTAAAAACGTCTAACATAAATTACTAATTTAGTCGTGGATTTAGTCCAGGGTGTATGGTTTCATCCTCATAGGGTGTATAGGTGAGCCAACTTTGCATTATTTATCTCTAATAATTTGTAATTTTAAAAATATATTTAATTAAAAATATATTTTATTTTATTTTTTAAAATCTATTCATTGAATCTAATTGGATCTAATTCCAATTTGAAATTAATTTGAAGAGAAATTTTAATTTTTAAGACTATAATATCAAATAAAAACTACTTTAATTTCATAATAACCGACCTATGCAATAAAAGAATTCAATATCTATATGTATAAACCATAAACCATTTTCTCATTCCACATGCTAGAAACCATGAACATTGTTTGACTATTACTAAAAAAATATTAATTCATGCTTCTACTGGAAAAATTTCCTCCTGTATGATTTTTGGCTTTTACTAAAAAAAAACATTCTATCACACATAAAGACACTGCCATATTAAAGATTGGAAATCCCATTGATTTCGAAATATTCTATAATCATTGGCTACAAGGTGCGTGGCGCACCTTTCCTAACATTATTAGCCTTGGTGAATGGAATAATGTGCGGAGCTTTAAAATATAACACATTCAAGTTCTCAAGTCCTCTATTTGTAATTATAGGTAAGATTTTAAAGTGGACAAAATTCACATGTTATTGAAAAAAGATTTTGTCAAAATATGTTTGCATTATAAAAAATTAATTACCATAATATGGTTAATTATATTTTACATAACATAATGGCAAATATTTTAAGAATCTGATAAAAATTAAATATAAACAAAATTCTAACATAATTTAAAATCTACCAAACAAAAAAATATTTTTAAAATTTTACTTAATTATAAATCAAATTATTAAAAAATTAATTTAAATTTAGCAAGAGCAATTAATGTCAGCTCACTATTAATACAAGTGTTGGGTTATGTCATCACAAGGTTGTCTGTCTGTAATATTATGTGAATTGTTTCTATTAATTGATATTGGGTGCATTTTATTTGGTATTGTGAGTCTAATTTCATTAACTCAGTTTGGTAGTATGAAATTTTGGAATTTTGTTTCCATTAAAATGGAACAACACAAACCTTTGTTTTCAGGGCAGAAAAAGCATAATATTATTTATATAAGAGATATAAAAGAGTCAGAATGTACAATCAGCCTGGATATAGCATATGTTCCAATGACAATGAAACTGTGACATCAATGAAACCATATCCTGATATATCTAGATCAGGCCTGAGAAAACCTTGACGATAGAGCAAAAAAGCAAAAATCGACATATGTCGAAATGATGACCATATACAAAAGCAAGATCGGAGTAAAGGACCTCCTTTCGAAAGGTTAAAGAGAAAATTGTCTGCATTTCCAAAGAAAGCCGAGAGCTTGCGATGAATCTTGTTCAACCAAAACACTTAGCATATAGATCATAGCCACTAGCATCTTATAAAGCACAGTAGTATAAATAGAGAGAAATATGAACAAAAAAACTAGAAATTGGGAGGGAAAAAGTCTTGAATGTAAAAGCATTTTCCATCAGAGGAAACCTGTAAATGCCACACCCCGGATCATCTTGTAGACCTTTTTTTGATAAGGAATCAACTATTTGATTTTTCTCCCTGTGGATGTAATTTATAGAACCACCATTTAAGGAGGTCCATAAGAACCTGATCTGTTCTAGCCATTCAACAAGATGAGCCTTGGAAATAGTATTTTTTCCAGCAACATAATCCACCAAAACTTGTGAGTCCCCATAAATTGAAACATCTTGAATATTTAAAAAAAGACAGAAGCTCATGAGGCCTACGAGAGCCATCACCTTGGCCATCATATTTGTACCCCTCCCCCCATTCCAATGAATGGAGAAAAAATTGTCTTCGTCTGCCGATATAAGAAAACCACAACCAGAAACACCATTTTGTTCAGCCCCATCAAAAAATGCTCTGGGCAGAGCTAAAGACACTAGTGGGATATTTATATCATGAAGCTCCTTCTGCAAGGGGGAGGAAAGCGGAATATCCTCATAGAGTTCACATATGGAGGAGAAGATATCCATCATCGGAGTTCTTTTATTATTGAAAATAAAATTATTCCGCCACCTCCAAATACACCAGAACGTAATGATAAATATGGATCTCCAAGTGGCAATTTTCTTACTACACCATATAAAAGCATCCATGATTGACAAGTGAGGCCTAAACTGAATCCCACAATAATTCTCCAGGAACGACCAAATTTTATGACAGCTCATACAATTTAAAAATAAATGAAAGCTGTCCTCCTCGGCAAATCTACAAAAGGGGCATAACCTTGGTCCCAGCCAACCACTCTTTTTTAAATTCTCCCACGTAAGATTTTTATTATGGAATGACAGCCATGAAAAGAAAACCATTTTTGATAGACACCCGGATTTCCAGAAAATGCTTGGGAAGGAAGAGTCACTTTGATGCCGACTATCACAAATCATATGCCGATATATATCTTGAACCCTGATGGATCCCATCCCATCAGAGTTCCGCCATATGAGACAGTCATGTTCTGTTGAGTGAAAAATACCACCATTCCTGAGTTTTGTTCTGATTTGTTCCCACAATATGGCTATATCTTCCGACATTTTCAAACTATCAGCCTCACACCAGATAGGAAATGAGCCATGCCATCTGGCAATCAGGCCATACCAAAAGAAAACGCCCCTCCTGTGTAGAAACCTCAATAAGGGATCAGGAACGCAAATCTCCTCTTTACCACACAGAAAGGTGTCTTTTTCTACCAGAATCCTATTCCCCGATTGAAAACACCATATTAAATTCTTCAGGAACATTTTTCCTATTTTGCGTAGGCTCAACCAAATCGAAGATCCGTGAGAGGGGCCAATGCTTCCTTTTCTGATCCAAAATGAAAGGTTCTTTCTTCCCAGATACTTTTCCTGAATAATACTACTCCAAATACCTTGTTCATAAAACCCCCTCCATAAAGTCTTGCAGAGAAGGGCCTTCCCAAAAGACCGCAGGTCTAATAGACCCCAGTCACCCATGCTTTTAGGAGTAGATAAATATGAGAGCTTCGAGAGATGATACTTTCTTTTCCCTACCTAACCACCCCCGATGAAATTGGTGGTTAGTCTATTCATTGATTGGATGATACTCGCAGGGAGATAAAAAAGATGAGCCCAGTACACTGCCAACTGATTTAGGACCGATTGCGCCAATACAACTCTCCCAGCCAAAGAAAGACATCTAAACTCCCACGCTGATATCTTCTTGAAGTATCTCTCGGGGATCCACAATGAATCTAATCTTGAGTAACAATGAGCTTTTAACATAAATCCCAGGTATTTGATTCCCATACTGATGGATTGCACTTCATAAACAAACATTGCAGACAACCATGCCAACTCTTCCTGATTAATATCACTGTGGTAAATAACAGACTTCGAACTATTTACCTGCAAGCCCGATGCCTTTTGAAAATTTTGAAGAATTTCATAATAACACATCCAAGTTAGTCTGCATAAAATGCCAAATAAAATAACATCATCGACAAAAAGATTGTGGGAGATAGAAATGTTCCTGCATAATCTCAACGAGGAGCACCTGTTATCATCAACATCCTTGTTTATATGAAGACTGAGAGAATTCATGGCCAATATGAATAAAAGAGGAGACAGAGGGCAGCCCTGGCGGAGGCCCCGAGATGCTAGGAAGAAGGTCATTGGCATTCCATTGACAATGACAGCATAATTTACCTGTTCAATGGAAGCCATGATCGAGTTGATCATGTTTGCTCTTAATCCAACCTTTGCTAGAAAACATCTTATAAAAGCCCAATCCATGCAATCATAGGCTTTCCAGAGATCAATTTTTAGAATGACAGCATCGCATTTTTTTTCTCAGATGGCAAAAAGACCTTCTTGAGTTGTAGCAACTACGTCTAAGATGTTCCTCCCCTGTAAGAAGGCATGCTAATTCTTTGTTAAGTATAGAGACAAAGTTCCTTTGATCCTGTCAGCGATAATTTTTTATATAATTTTGTAAGATATATTACACAGAGAAATTGGACGGAAATCCATGAAAGAGGAGGCATTTTCTTTTTTTGGGATGAGAGCAATATAGGTGGATGTTGTCTTCTGATTAATGCTGCCCGACATCCTAGACCCTTCCACCATTTTAAGCAGATCAGATTTGATAATGTCAAAAAAATGACAAAAGAACTCTATTGACCACCCATCCAGGCCAGGACATTTGTCCTTTTTAAAGGCCTTTAGAGTTCTCAGCAGTTACTCCTTAGTAACAGGTTGAAAGATCTGATCATTTGTGTCGTCGTTGAACATCTGAGGAAACACCTCGATTCCCCACATAATATCCCCAAAGTACCTGTTTTCCATTCTCTTATATTGATTTTCAAAAAACCTCATAGCCTCCTTTGAGATTTCCTCTTGAGAATACATAAAACCCCCTCTTCCATCACTTATTTTCCAGATAGTATTTTTCTCCCTTCTTGCGCTCGCATATTTATGGAAGAACTTTGTGTTTTTGTCACCTTCTCTTAGCCACAAAACCCTGCTCTTCAGCCTCCAAGATAATTCCTCTTGATCTAAAATTTTTGATTTCTTTCTTTGCAACTCCTTTATGTGGCATCTCTTCTGAAGAGATATGCTATTCGATGCCATGGCATCCCAAGCATAATCTAACTCCTTTTGAATTTTCCGAAGGACCAACCTGTTTGATTGCCTTTTCTTATATTTCCACTCTTTAACCTCTTTCCTTATAATGTCCATTTTATCTCTGAAGGTCATAAACAAGGAGCGTGGATTAGATGGCAGCGACTCACACCAGAGATTTTTGATGAGTTCATTGAAAGCTGGGTATTCCAAAAAAGTCCTATTGAATTTGAAGGAATAACCCTTCCTGAAGCCTTTTTCCTTCCATCCCAACACTATTGGTCTATGATCGGGAATAAACACCTTTTCTATAGATGAAAAAGGCATGCCCATCTTGTCAATCAAACTAACATGAAGGATAAAGCGATCAAGTCGCTTCACGACATAAGACTTATCATACCTTCCATTTTCCCACGTTGGATACATTTGAGCTGGGAGGATATCCACAAAGTTTCTACACAGCAATTCGTTTTTAAGTTTTTCAGCCAATGGATCCTTTCTCTGATTTGAGCCCCAAATTTCATCCATATTTAGAGTAAAATTGAGGTCCCCTGCAATCAATAAATTTTCAATGTCAAGAACCTCAGAATCAAAAAGTTTCTCCCAGAACGGCGCTCTATTCTTGTAAGGACCATAAACATTTAATATATTTATGGGAAAATTTTGACCCCGAATTTGAGCCGAAATCAAAATTCCCGCCAAGCACTTGTATGTTTTTGCCATGATCCATACTGGATCCCATAGAACTACTAAACCACCCAAGAGTCCATTTGCTTCTACAGCCGATATATACCATGAAGGGAACATATTCCTAAAATAAGATATGGGAACAGAAACAACATGCATTGTTTCTTGGATTAAGATAATCTTTGGATTAACAGAGATGAAAAGATCTCTTAACTCCAAAAAAAATTTCCCCGCCCCCAACCCCCTAATGTTCATTGATATCATAAAATTCATTTTGATAGCTTCTCGGCCCAACTTTCTCTAAGAGGCCTCTCATCAGTCATATCTACAATAGGGACATCAGTAAGTGACAAGTTACGGATGCCCCTGCTCGCACTCTCCCCTCTACCTCGAAAATGTCTACTGCCCCTTCCATTTTTCCTTCTTACAGTAATGTTGCTGGCAGAGTTGGGACTAATGAAGGGAGATACCTTGGATCCAGGTTTATGGATAGTGAGAGCGTTAAGTTCCAGTGACTTCTTTGAAAGCAAGAAGTCCAAGTCGCTGCCTATCGAAATAGTAGGGGAAGAAGTCGAGGAGTTAGCTTGGGTGGGAGAAATCAAAACATCCTTACCTTTCCCTATCATAGAGCAAGACACATTAGGAGCTGGCGAAGAATGACCGGGGTGAGATTCATTGCTGCTGATAAAAATGGGAGAAGGAACCGGAGGCGGATTGGGAACCTCATGATCAGAGGTCGGTTCGATGGGATGAGAGGGCTGGAATATGATCGAAAAAGGAGCATCTTCTAAAGGGGGCATCGAAGGGGAGATAGGCTCCATAGGAGTGGGAGGCTCCGATAGCGGAGGAAGGCCATGCGGGTCAGCTGGAGAAGATACCAGTAAGTCCTCTATTCCATAGGAGGACCGACTTTTTGATGAAAGAATAAACTCCAAGTCCAGGTAGGGGGAGGAGACCTTACCAAAATGAGATTTGATATGATGAATTCCTCTATTTTTCCGTCTAAAACGCCGAGAGCAATTCTTATTAAATGACCTATGAGATGACATGCTGAACATCTAAACGGAATCCCCCAAAAGTCCAACCTCTGCCTGATATTCATCTTCCCCCAGGAAATGTCAATATGTTTCCGGAAAACCCCCCCTGTATGATTTATCAATCAGAACCCACACCACTCTCTTATCCTTCTCTCCAAGACACCATGGATCCACATAAACACACTTTCCAATGGCGTTCCCAATCTCAAACAAAGTTCTTTTGACCATAATTCCAAAGGCAACCCGGGGAGTTTAACCCAAATGAAGTTGTTTGAGGGGGTATTCCTAAGCGGATTAAAACCCAAATACCATCTGTGCAGAACCAGGAAAGTCCGGTTGAAAACCCACTGATGCTTTAGAATGGCTTCCAAATCACTTGACTTTAAAAAATGAAAACAATACCACTCTTTTAGAAGGCCAGCAATGATAGGTACATAACCAATAATCGGTTTCCATTGGGACGCGAGCCATCTTCTCATCATAGAGTCACTCATCTCCGGGAAGTGCCAACGCCCGATCAACGCGTTTTCTTGAAGACTATTTAAGCGTTCTGTAAGGTGGGAGCTGTCAATTCTAATGGCAGTGGGAGGAGGAACAGTGTTGACTGGCTTCTGGATTTTCTGAGAAGACCCTACATCCAGATCCTTCTGAATATTATCATTTCCTTTACAACTGAAAGATCGCGAAGGTTCTCCCTTATGCCTGACACAGTCATCCATATCCACCTGTGGGATTGATGGCCCAATCAGCAAGTCCCCCAGAGTGGATTGCCAGTCAGAAGACATCCGAGCATTTGCATGGGCGGACTCTGCCAAGGTGGCAGCCTGAATCATAGCCTCCGTAGCGGATGAGTCGGAGGGCAAATCCATAATTAAATTTTCCAGCCACCTCTTATCTCATCAGTACTTCAAAAATCCAAATTCGATATGGATTGGACAACAAGGGACAATCCGCATCTGAATAAGATGCCTGGAGAGAGAAAAGAAGGAGAGCAGGCTTTTGATAGAGGAGCTGACAAAAGAAGCCTCGAGAACTAAGAGACTCTCATCCCCAAAAGGCATAAAGGATATGCAAATGCCATCTGTCCCCCAAGACTTTAATAACGATGGCCTCAGCAAGAGCAAGATACTATCAAGTGGAAAGAAATTCAAAAAATGACGGCTCCAAGTAAAAACAACTAGACGAGCAGAATTCAGGAATAATAATGATAAGGAAAAAATGTCAGATAGACATCATCAGGAGAAAAATGATGGATAATATCCGATGGTCAGAAAAGGGGAGAATGGCCCGGAAAAACCAGGT
>APFE030206855.1:0-43662 GCA_000404065.3 Pinus taeda | reverse complement strand
TTACATAGTTTACATGGTATATAAATCATATTAATATTTTTAATGTAGTTATATTAATAATTACATTTTCCCATTAAAATTAGTCCAAATAATTTTATTTGTACTTAGTTTCCATCCTATCACTTATTTGATTCCCGTGATACTCTCATCCTACTCTACAACAAAATTTCTGGAAATTTTATAATGTGTCAATTATGTATTACACTGAAATAAAATGGAAATAAAAGTTGTTCGACCCTAGAGCTTGTAAATATGTTACAAAATACTATCCAATCGCTCAAACGTGAGGGATCTGATTAAAACATATAATAAGAGTGAAGAAAGTTGTTAAACGTAATTTAATATGCTCTTTGATATATTTAAATATAAAATTCTTCCCCCTTCCAATTAAGATTAAAATGACCAATAAAGAAGTGTCACGATATACAAATTTAAGCAATTTTCTTTGATAAGAAATTTCTGAATGAATTTCTAATACATTAGCTTTTATTCCTTTGAAAAGAAAATATGGAAGGAACGTAACAATTTGAGCATTTTAAAGGATCATTTTATTTAATATAACATTATTATTCGAGATTGCTACTTAATATAACATTATTATTCGAGATTGCATATGAGTGCACGGTATAACAGTTGCGGTAGCTGGTTTTCTTGCACCCTGATCATGTGTGATTCCCTATAGTGGTGCTACGTCACAACTTATGATGTACCATCGTGATTGTATATCGGTTTGATGTGATGGATGTGATTGATGTATATATAGTAAATAATGTACACTGGGCCTAATACAAGCTTCTTCAGGGGACTAGCCCCCCATTTAAGAAAAAAACATTATTATTCGAGATCAATGGTTTGACATACAATGCACAATTAAAACATGACCAAGGAAAAATATTTATTATTTACGTTTACATTTTCTGAAATAGGCTATTCTTCTCTCGCCTCTTTGATATCAAAGGTTTCATAAAATGAAGCAGTTTTAATAGGCTGTGGAAGACATGTAAAAGATGTAACTATTTCTATATTTGAGCTCTCTCCTTGGTTTTAAATGGGATGTTTAGTTGTAGCTTCCAAGTACCCTAGCGATCTGTTGTCTTCATAGTGTGAAGGATAATATTTTGGAGACATGTCTAGAGCCTCAATGTCTCCCACGATATTGTAACTATGTATTAGGTTCAATGGGTAAATCCATGGCTCAAACTTGTTTCCACAATTGGAGTTCCCTCTTTGCTTGAAATCCATACTTTGAAATTTTGATTATGCTTGCAAACCAATGGCCTGAATTTCTTCCTTTTCATATTTTTCTTAGTTCTTTGATACCATCTTCCCAATCCATTAGCTACTAGTTTATCAAATACTATGTTCTACATTGAATTTCTTGTTCTTATATTTTTCTTAGCTTTTTGATGCCATCTTCTCAAAAAACTAGCTATCCTTTCATCAAATATTATCTTGTTCATGTGACAACCCATAGTATATAAGTTAGTTTTGACAACATAATTCTTTGTACTTGAGGCTTTAAAGTACCATATTTATTTGAATAAGAAGAATAAACTGACATTAAAAAATTCTTACTTTCCAATATTTTGTTCATATAATTGAGTAAATTTTGAAAATTTCCATCTCTCTTTCAAAATGTCAAGGATTTTTATTATAAATGAAGGACGAAAAATCCACCTGTATCACACGTGTGTAAAGTGTAAGTGCAACATAATTACAGATAAAGTTGAGAACCACTCTCCATATTACAACTAAAAATTCAATTTTATTGTTCAATTCAAAACATAATTTTATTTAGTATTTTCGTTATGTTAGAGTTTAAACTAGCACAATTATATTAGTAAATGTGGTTGATATATGTCAATCGACAAGATTTTCTATCCGTTATAGGGTTATTGACATATGGAATTGATGTTGATTGATGTATATCATCCACATTTACTAATATGGTTGTGCAAGTTAATGGTCAGTCCGTGTGGGTGAATTCATTGGCCATAGTTGAAGAGGGTTGACTAAGGGTTAAGGGTTGACCATTGTTGACCATGGTAAACTGTTAATATAACAATGCATTAATATTACATTGGTATAACAATGTTACATTAATGTTACATTGATATTGACTATTGTTTACAAATATTAACCATTGTTGATAATGATTGATGTTACAATAATGTTAATGTTAATGGTATCATGGTTGATAATGATTTACCATTGTTGACCATGTTTGACCATGGTTGATATTGCATAAATCTTAGTGTTAATGTTGATATTACATGAATGGTTGAAGTGGGTTGATGGTGTTGACCATGTTTGACCTTAGTTGGCCATGATTGCCAATAATTACCATGGTTAACCTTAGTTGAACATGATTAACAATGAACACCATTGTTAGGGGAAGATTATAATTTTCCTTGGTTTACTATGGCTTATCAAGGCTAGAAAGTGTTGGCTGCGGATAAAATGGCTTACTAAGTTTGACCATAATTACCTTGGTTAACCTTAGTTGAACATGACTAACAATGAATACCATTGTTAGGGTAAGATTATAATTGGTCTTGGTTTACCATGGATTATCAAGGCTAGAAAGTGTTGACTATGGATAAAATGGGTGACTAAGTTTGACCATGGCCAATCATAAATATAACAATGTATTTATGTCACATTAATCTAACAATGTGATATTAATATTTTCAACTATTACATTTTCACACTAATGTTGACCATGGTTGGCATTACATTAATGTTACAAAAATGGTTTCAATAATGGTTGAATAGGGTTGACAAGGTTGACCATTTTGGAAGAAGGTTTACCAAGTACATTGATATTGACTTTGTTGTTTATGGACTACTATGGTTAACCATGGATGAACATGTTGACCATTTTTATGATGGGAGAATATGATTGACTTACTTACATATGGTTGACGAAGATAACTATAGTTCATGGGAATTTCCATTGGTTTTTATTTTCATATTGCGACATGGATGTTTAACGCATTGTAATGTCATTTTTTCGTTTCTCAAAATAGATCATCAATTTGTGTTCATTATAGTGTGACACCAATTTATATTTCAGACACAGCAACATCAACGCTTGTTTGTCAATTTTTGATGTCAATGTTTTTATTATCATATTGGAATAAGAACAATGGTTTGATGCATCGTAATGTCAATTTTTTGGTTGCTCAAAATACTATATAATTTTTTGTTCATCACATTGCAACATTGATCTATATTCAACACATAGTGACATCCACTTTTTTTTGTCACTTATAATAGCAATGATTCTATTGTCAAATTATGACATTTCTTTTTATTTGTTACATTGCAATGTCAAATTTTAGATTTTATCTTTAATGTTTATTTATATATCTAATAATTTGCAAAAAATAGAAAAAGAAAATTTATTTTTATTTTACTTTTCTATATTTCAACATCAAACTTTATTAATTTATTAATTTTTATTAGTTTCTTAACACTATTTGGTCAATTATTTAAATATATATAGTTATACTTAACCGTGTTGACTATGGTTAATGATTTTTTTACCATAGCTAACGAAGTTTGAAGATAGGAGAACATGATTGACCTACTATATTATGGTTGACTAGAGTTGATCAAGATATCTACTTAATTTGTGTGCATCACATATCGGCATTGATTTATATATGATACATAGTGCCGTCAAAATTGTTTGTTATTAAAATAAAGATTCTATCTTCCATTTTCCATTTTCTTAATTTATTGTCCTTTCTATTTTATTTACATTTAAATTGTATTGTCAACATTAGTTTCTCACATTATGACCTCAATGTTTTTATTGTTATATCATAACATGGATATTTGTTTGACACATTGTAGTGTGATTTTTCGGTTGTTCAAAATACAACATTATTTTTTGTTTCTCACAATGTGACATCGGTTTATGTTTGTCACAAAGCGATGTCAACATTTGTTTGTCACATTACAATGTTGCTATTTTTTGTTACATTAGTAAATATGGTTATTAACATTGTCAATTTATTTTCATCACATTATGTCATCAATTTATATTTGATACATAGCAACATCAAGTTTTGTGTTTCACATTATAACATTAATGTTATTATTGTTATAATATGGAATAAATTTTTATTTTTTCACAGTTTCGTGTAAAACTTAAATTTTAATGTTTAGTGTTTAAGTATACATATTTATAATTATTTAAAATAATTAAAAAACACATTTATTCTTATTTTAATTTCAATTATTTCAACATCAAACTGGTATAATTTATTAATCTTTATTAAATATATAACTCTATAACATGATGGATCTGCATTAATCATTTTATATATAACATGATGGATCTGCATTAATCATTTTATGAAAAGATAGTGATATCTATATCTAAAAAATATATAAAATAATATATAAAATCAATTTCCAACATCAAATACATATATCCTTTATATCAACATTGTTATCAAATATTTTCAAGAATTTATTAAAATTTAACAACCTTTAATTAACTTTATTAAATATAAAATTTTATAAGAAATTTGTAAATTCATAAAATCCCTTATATTATATTAGTTATAATAATTAATTTATTTAAGTAATTGGCAGATTTTAGTAAAGTTCATTAGTTTGAAATCTATATTCATTAAAATCATATTACGACATAATAATTTTATATAATTAATAAATTTAATAGAATTTTTAAATAAAAAAGTTATTTTATTAAAAAGTAATAATTTTTGTATGCAATACACACATGTATATAAAATGATTCGTTTTATTAAATGCATATAGGTCATTGCTGTGACAACTTCAATGTAAAATTATGCAACAATAGATTCAATGCAATTATTAAATCATATAAACGCATCCTCCGTGATTATTATACATTCAAATATGATTTCTTTATAATTTTGCATTCATAATTAAAAAAAAAAAAAAATTATAACTGATTTAATGAGCCATTTGCAATTTCATAGTCTGAATTAGTTCATATTTAGATAGAAATATAACATAATATACGAAATTAAAACATCAATTTAATATAACTGAAATGTAACGTTACAAAATAAAAAAATAATTTTTCATTTCTAAGATAACTATATAAAGGGAATACAATAGATATATTAAAAACAAAATAAACTGTTTATTTAAAAAAATATTTTGCTTTTTATACTATAAAATATAATTTATAAAAATAAAAATTGTATTGAAAGAATAACTTCAGCGTAAATTACATGTAGACAAACATTTGTCGACGCGTTTCGAACCAACTAAGCTGTGGTTCATCGTCAGGAGACAAGTTGAAGAAACAGATCCAGCTAAAACCTGTTAAATAGTTCTGAAGCAGAGACTCCAACGGCTTAAATTCGACTATAGGGACCCAGGTCAAATTTATATTTTAAAAATTTTTTTAATATTTATTCATTATTATTTTTTTATATAATATTATTAATAAATAATTATATTCATGGAAATAAGTAAAATTAGGTCCAAATAAGTAAATAAGTGAAAAGTATTTAAAAATAAATACTTATTTATCAAAATAATAACATTAGGTTGTTAATATAAAATAATTATTCTTTTATTGAAATAATTTCAATTAGGTGAATATATACATAAATGAAATAAACTAATGGTTAATTATATACACTAATACCAATAAATTATCTTAAAATTAGTTTATCCTTTTAATATATATATGTGTATGTATAATTGGAACTCTTTTTGATTCAAGCCAGTAAAAATTAGTTTGTTTATTTTTTACCTATTTCCATAAATAATAATTATAAAAAGAATCTTGAGTTATTACTTTCTATTTATTTATTTATTTTATAATGTTATTAATAATTAATAATAAATACATTTATAAAATTTGATATTTATATAATAATATTATGTAATAATTAAATAATTAAATATTTATAAACAAATATCTTACCTTTTTACAACTAACCAATAAAGATTATTAATCTTACTTTTACCTTAACAAACTATATATATTTAATAAATGAATACATGACTGTTTTTTACTTACCATTAAAATTATTTTTTATCCTAACAACCTTAATTTAATTAAGATTATATATTGATTTAAAATTTGGCATTAGTGTATATAATTAACCATTAGTTTATTTCATTTATGTATATATTCACCTAATTGAAATTATTTCCATAAAAGAATAATTATTTTATATTAACAACCTAATGTTATTATTTTGATAAATAAGTATTTACTTTTAAATACTTTTCACTTATTTACTTATTTGGACCTAATTTTACTTATTTCCATGAATATAATTATTATTAATAATATTATATTAAAATAATAATAATAATTTTTAAATAAATAATAATATTAAAAAATTTTAAAATATAAATTTGACCTCGGTTTTATAGTCCAATTTAACCATTGAAGTCTCTGCTCAAACTATTTAACAAGTTTAACTAGATCTGTTTCTTCAACACTGCACTGCCACCAAAAGACTGCAAGAGCACAGTCTCCTATGCGTTGATTCGCATAATCTTGTGCGTAAGACGCGACGGCATCGTCCCATACCAAAGCCTCGACACCCACTTGGGCTCTCGCGTCATTGTGAGGAGATAAGAATTGCTGTTGCACATCATGGCCCTGCCCGACCAAGCAGTAGCATGCCATTTGCAGAAAAAAAACATAATTGAAAAACCACTTCATATTGACAAAACTAACCCTAATGCCAATTCCAAAATGAAATCATTCCCTGCTCAGCCGATTTAGTTTGAGAAAACAAGAAGCTGGTTATGTATATTTCTAACAACTCCAAGGCAATTCCTAGTAAATTATGTTAGTAAAGTACTTAGAGCGGATTAATAAGATGTTTATCAAGTTTATGATAGCTCGGTAAAGGATGAGCAGTGTCAGTAAGATAAGATCCTCAAAGAATTGACATAAGTTAGTGGATGTGTTGTGTCACGGCACCAAGTGGATTGTGAGAAATTCGCATCTTCCTCTGACTGTGTCGATAAAAATGACACATCTAACCCTCAAATTTTCACACCCACATATTTGCATTTCAATTAAATATGACTAAACCCTTGTCGAATGCAGTTCTTATTGCCTCAAACAAGATTGCGCTTATTGCTGGGTCAGCTGATATAAACTTCAGCTGAAGTAACTATTTCTTACTCATCTTTTGATTAAAAGTCATGTATGTTAAAAATAAATTCTAAAATTTCATTATTTGGAGTTAATTTAATACATAATTTGATAGAAAAAAAACATTTAATGATGTCATAATCAGTTTTGATTTATTGATATTTATTGTTTTTATCAAAAGTGTTGGAATGATATATAAAATTTTGAAAAAGTACATTACAATTTTATTTTATCTTAAACTATTTAAGATCATAGGTTCTTAAGGCTCGAATAAAAGGTGCGATTTAAAGTTTTTTGGCGTTAAAATCTTTATCTAATATTATATCTAACAAAAATGAAGAATGAAAGCTATTACATGTTTAAATTTGATAATGATAATTTTTTTTTTTAATTTAAATATCAATGTTAGGGTTATTAAAAATGTTAGTATATTATTTTTATTTTTTTTACATTATTTTCATTTTTTTTATTTTTTTTATTTTTTTTACTTCCTGGTTCACGGAAATTCATGGTCAGTGGGTCCGCTACGTCCAAGATTGGAGAACGCTAGGGTGGACACACAACCCGAAGGGGGTTAGGATCAGAGAACGCCAGAGTGGACACACAACCTGAAGGGGGTCAGGATCGGAGAACTCTAGGGTGGACACACAACCCGACGGGGGTCAGGATCGGAGAACGCTAGGGTGGACACACAACCCGAAGGGGGTCAGGATCGGAGAACGCTAGGGTGGACACACAACCTGAAGGGGGTCAGGATCGGAGAACTCTAGGGTGGACACACAACCCGATGGGGGTCAGGATCGGAGAACGCTAGGGTGGACACACAACCCTAGGGTGGACACACAACCCTAGGGTGGACACACAACCCGACGGGGGTCAGGATCGGAGAACGCTAGGGTGGACACACAACCCGAAGGGGGTCAGGATCGGAGAACGCTAGGGTGGACACACAGCCTGAAGGGGGTCAGGATCGGAGAACTCTAGGGTGGACACACAACCCGACGGGGGTCAGGATCGGAGAACGCTAGGGTGGACACACAACCCGACGGAGGACCCCTCGGCCTATTTACTGACCTGACCCGCCTATTTACTGCCCTGACCCCAAGAGCTTTCGGGAATTGACCCTATGACCTCCCGATTAGCGAGGCACTAACTTGACCAGTTGAGCTAACTCTTGGGGCTTCTTTCTTTCACATTATTAAGAAATGGTATTTTAAGTTTTAATTAATTAGTATATCTAATTTTTTTTTCCACATCTTTTTAACATAATTATAAAATTTCTATACAAATTATGAAATAAAAAATAACACTTTGTCAATACAACTTTATCTCTTCACATTTATCTAATATAATTATAAAAATATAATAAAAATTATAAATAACAAATAACACAATTAATTTAAAAATAACATCCGTTTACATATATCCAACCTATTTAGTAATAGCATTGTAATAATTAATAATTTTAAACATTCCATTATACTTTGAAACACCAAATTTTACGTATTTACAAGGCGCTTAGGTTGAAAAAATCAATAAATGTTTACATATGAATGCCCACTATCAAGCATGTCAATAATATTATCGGACATTTTGGCTCTAGAATGATATTATTTCTATATAAGGCTTTAAGAATTATAAATCCTAACCAATTCTAAAGTGGAAGGACGTCCGAATGAAAATATGAGATTTTGTAAAACTGTGCACCACGGTTGATAAGATTTTGATTTGTCCAGAATTTAATATTTAATCCCTCGGAACATTTTTTGTAAATTCAATTTTTGCATTCCAAAGAAACAAGAGACCGAAACTCCCTTTTTAAGTCTATGCACCTAGCTTTATTCTTTAATGAATTCTGGAGTGGAAAGACTTTCGAAATAAAAATAAGAGAGAGAAAAAGCTTCACTTGAGTGAATTCTGAAGTGGAAAGACTTTAGTAATATAAATACCAGATTGTGGAAAACTGTGCGTAATTATTCATAAGAATTGATTTTGTCCATAATGGTTAGCCCCTCACCAATTTTGATAAACTAAATTTATACACTTCGAAGTCACTTTGGATAAACTAAATTTATACATTTCGAAGTCACTTTGGAGAAATAGGATGTGAATTACTATAAGAGTTTATTTTTCCAAAGCTTTTTTTTTTTTATGAGTTAAGTATGGTGAGTTGTAATTTTATATAGAGACTTGTATGTATCTAGTTGTCGTAATTATCTTTAACCGATACTCAACTTCGTCTATTGCTATATAATGGAGGCTTTTTTTATACTTTGACATAAGCTTGTGAGTAATAGAATACTCTTAACATGATATCAGAGCCTTGGATCACATGGACTAACTGCCACTGTGGGATCCACTTAGGACCACTCAAGAGGTAATGATATTGGTTTGGAAATTTACTATGACATGGAGTTTTTGGTTTAAGTAAAAAAAGCGAGAATTTGGACAACTATTATTGGAATTTTTTTTAGCAGAAACAATATTTTCAAGACGGGTATAAGGTTGCATGAGCTTCGTGAGAAGGAGCATATGAAATTCATAAAGAGGTTCTTCAATTGCAATCAGTTGTAACTTTATCGCAATGAGAGAATGCAGCTCTTAAGAATATATGGCAAACTTCAGTAACTGAGAAAATCTTGAAGGTTGACCATTTGGATTCGACCATGAGAAAATACCTCCAGATGCTTGCAGATGAATTTCAAGAGAAGATTGACCTCCTTGATGACTTGCAAGAGGAAGTTGAGTCTTTTTCTTACTCAAATTTGAAGAAGCAACTAGAAGAGCAAAATGATCAACACATTATGGATATTGATCGTTTAAAAGAAACAATGATGGACCAATATCATTTTTTTAAGCAAGATTATGATACCTTGTCTCAACAGTTAATTGAAAAGGATGAGGACATTCAAATGCTGCAAGAGTCTAAGAAAGAACTTGAGTTAGAGGTTAGTCGTCTTCAGAAAATTAAGATGGATACAACTAATGTTGAGTTGCCAAGCTCACCTTCTTTGGCACTTGATGATGTTTATTGTCAAATGATTGATGAAGATGATCATGAATGATCACATGCTTTTCTCACACCTAATTTTGAAAACCATAGTAATGGTATTGGGTCTTGATTGCTGAGAAAAATGGGATATACCAAAGGAGGACTTGAGAAGAATGGAGAGGGAATTGTTTCTCCTATTAACCTTGTAGTTCATACATCAAGAGTAGGTCTTGGTTACGATTGTGTTGTTGCCTCATCACCCACATCCAACTGTGAGGTGTTTGAAGAAAATTTGCCCATTAATTGTGATAAACATATTGTTGTCATTCCAGATAAAAATGTTGTGGCACCCAACTTTGAGTCTAAAAAATTAAAAAATGAGTTATGTACATCCTCATCAGAAGAAATAACCCAAGAATCAACATTATTGGTCAACTGGTAGCCCAACATTCAAATGGTTACAGAAGAGACGTGAGAGAATGCATTATGGACCAATGCCAACCATCAGGATCAATTGTGGTTGTATCAATGAATAGTCGTGGTATCATTTGAACCAATGCTTGAAGAGTTCATATCATTGTATTGCATCAGTTGCTCATTTTTTACTGCCATTGCTTCTTTAGTTGCGTTCCATGGAGGTAAATTTGCTGGCAATGAAGACTATTGATTCTTGCTCCTTCCGCAGTTGTGTTGGGGGGGGGGGGTGGTGTGCGCAGGGGGAGAATTAGATGGTGATATATTGTTACTTTGATTAGTGTGATCATGAAAGTGTTCAGAAAACATCAAAAGTATTGTTGTACATAGTTTGAATTGATATTTCCATACTTATAGGCCTCCTTGGTAGTTTGTTGGTTTTTTGTGTTGCTTTTGTTTGAAACCTTGTCATGGTTCTTTAACAACACCAATTTTCTTTGAAGCATTTTTTGGAGATGTTTAGAGTGCTTTCCACCCCTATGCCTCTACAACAATCGTACTTCAGAGATTGATCGACCTCATTGAGGTTTCACGACTCTCATATTCAAAGTTTTGGTATTTCAACATTCCATACTTCTGTATTGAACCAGACCTATGTTCTTTCCATTCAGTGGATCGTTATGGGGATCTACAATTTTAGCTCCATGATAATTTGAGCAATGACATCTTTCTCTATTTTGGGGGGGAGTTTTTTCCTACAAATTTTTCTTTCTTTCTCTACTTATGAGAGTTTGTACATGGGTACCTAATCAGGGTTTGTTGCTGCGACCCATTCTTTATTTATTTTTTCTTTAGTTACTCGTTATGTTTTTCTTAGGGGGTGTTAGAATTGGTTTTTCCAATGCATAATTTCCTTATGAGCTAAGTATGGTGAGTTGTAAGCTCACATAAGGACTTGCATGTACCCAATTGTTATAATTATCCTTAACCAACACCAGAGATTTCTCGATTGCTATATAATGGAGACTTTCTATATAATTTGACATAAACTTGTGAATAATAAAATACTCTTAACAAATTTATCTAAATTTACATTCGAAAACACTTATATAAACCTATTATTTCTTAATATTCTTTTCGAGAAAAAATAGGGAATAGTCTCTAAAAATGGAGTGAAAAATGGTGAATAGTTTCTCCTTCAAGATGAGGGCAATTACAAAAATTCTTGTATATCGCCTCACTTCTTAGCACTTATAGCATACAAGGTTTGCTTCTAATAGTCATCACATTGCAACTATATTCAAACCATTCAACATTTATTTGGAGTTGCTTATCTATTTGTGCTAATTGGGTTATCATGTGGACTACCTAAATATGAATAATTCCATTGACTCCTTATAAAGGGTTCGTTGAGTAGAATTAAGATTGAATGGGTTGACTAAATGTTTACAGTTTTTATGTTGTTGATTTTGAAAAAGAGTTGATTTAGTTGTTTATATTTATAGCATTAAAATAAATCAGATATAATTTTTTAATTTTTAATTTTTTTAATTATTTTTGTAGTTGATTTTTGAAGATATTTATTTATAATTTAAAATTATAATTAGATATAATATAATTCTTTTAGACTTTTGTTTTTCAATAGAATTTACCATATTTTTTTGTGAAATAGTAGTTTATGTGGCTTAAAGAGAATTTGCTAATATATAAATAGATTAAGTAGTCAAAATAGCACTCAAATTACATTTTAATTTATAGATTCAGTACTCAAAATAGCACTCAAATTACATTTTAATTTATAGATTCAGTACTCAAAATAGCACTCAAATTACATTTATAATTAAATTTTGTGATTAGAGTTAATTTTTATCTTATTTGGCACAAAAAGGACCATCAAAACTCCAAAACATTAAACTGCAATTATATAATAAAATTTATTGTAAAAAAAAAACTTATTCAACGAATGTAAACATATTGAATTGACGTGAATACCTTATTTTGATTTGAAAATAAACTTCTCCACTTTGTAATATAATATTATTTTACATATTACTAAAAAATAATATATCAAAAATGAAAATCATAAATTATAAATTCGATTTATAATTTTTAATAGTTTATTTTATTAATTAAAATATTTTATAGTTCAATATTAACCAAATGTTTTCACATTAAATAATATTATAGGTAATTAATAAAAACAAGATAGGTTGCATGGCACTTAGTCCCTGTCTAGCTGTTCCAACCACCACCAGCCAGAGAGCCATCTAAGCCACCTGACTTAGCCCTTTATTCTACTTTTGATCTAGCAGCGAGCAGCAAGGGCTTCAGTAGCATACCCATAGCCAGTAAAATCCAGCTAGACTCTTATACCATAGCCAGAGCTAGCAGCAGAGGCTAGAGCAGCATATGATCCATCAGTGGCAGAGCCAGATGCAGTAGTTCCTATGGTTGACCCTGAACCAGTAGTTCTAGCAACAATAGACCCAACATTTATAGTACAATAAACTGTTTTATGAACGGGCATAAGGTTTAATAACGAAAGTATGGCTAGCTGATACCACTGTCCTATTGTTTCAGAAACTGGAGCTTAGTATTTACTTAGTTCTTGAATGACTACTTAGTTGAAAAAAGTAATTTTGAATGAGTAATCAGAGAAGAAAGCCACTTAGTGCTTGAATGAGTAAGTAGTTAAAAAAGTAATTAGATAAGAATACAAGATATCCAGTTCTTGAATGACTCCTTAGCGCAAAAACAGAAATTCTTCTCAAGCTTATAGCTAAAAAAACCAAAAACCTTGTCATGCTTATGACAAAAATTTTTACTTCCAGTTCTTCTCAAGAAGCACACTACAAAGGGTAAAATAAGTCAATCTGTACGCACAATGACATACGAACTATCGGACAGGAAACTGCTGTGTATAGTCCCTGCCTTGAGCTGGGAAAAGCAGGATCCTACGCAGCCTGAGACTGGTACAATAAACAGTTCAAACTGTTTTCTGCCATATACAACGGAAGTATGGCTAGCTGATAGCACCTTAGTATTTACTTAGTTCTTAAATGACTACTTAGTTCAAAAAAGTAATTTTGAATGAATAATCAGAGAAGAAAGCCACTTAGTTCTTGAATGAGTAAGTAGTTCAAAAAAGTAATCAGATAAGAATACAAGTTCCAAAAAGTAATCAAATAAGAATATCCAGTTCTTGAATGACTGCTTAGCTCAAAGACGAAAATTCTTCTCAAGCCTGGGACTGGTACAATAAATAGTATCAGATAAGAATATCCAGTTCTTGAATGACTGCTTAGCTCAAAGACGAAAGCTCAAAAAACAAAAATTCTTCCGCTACAGAACTGCCTTTTAGAATGCACTTGTATTGAACATTTCTTTGTTTGGATGATGCAATGCAATTGTAAGCAGCATCAATACGTGGTTGACTCTTGACATGTGGAAGAGTTAAGTTGATTCGTGTAAACTGTTCCAAATGTGTCTGCTGGAAGAGAGCAATTGTTGTAGATTGTAACAATAGGTTCTGCATGTATGTTTGTTGTGTAATCATTTCTTTAACCTGCTTCATGTTGTAGTACAGTTTTAGCATTAGATATGTTCCAAATGTGTCTGCTGGAAGAAAGCAATTGTTGCAGAATGTATCAAAAGGTTCTACATGTATGTTTGCTATCGTCAACATTCCTTTAACCTGCTTCATGTTGCAGTACAGTTTTAGCATTAGATATTGTAATAAAAAATACTAGGAGGACGATAAATGAAGGAGCATAATTTAGGAGAATAGGTTGTAGTACAGTTTAGTACTCTGTTCGAACGTTCAGAGTCTTTGCCAGACTCAATAAATGCAGTGCAAGGAACCAAATCATTTCCTACAAGCTCTCAAGAATAGTTGAGCGAGCTGCAGTCTGCAACACGAGCTTAATACATTAAACATAGTATGAAAAACATCACTTATCTGTTCAGAGTCTTTGCCAGAGTTAATAAATGTAGAGCAAGGAACCAAATGCTCTCAAGAATAGTTGACATATCCCCCGAGTTTTCAAGCAGGGTTGTCAAGGTCCGCAACTGCTACTCGTGTTGATATCTCCGGTGATTAAGATATTTGTAAACAAAGAACGAAAAAAGAGCACCGTGAACAATAACCATGAAAAATATTCAAAACAACACAAATGTGAAAGAATCTAAGAGTATAGTATGCTCTTTCTTGTATGGCCAGCTTGTAGTACAAGCACAGATCAGTATACATGTAGTATAGTTGTCAACCCGTACTGCTGGAAAAGACTGAGACTGTATTCCCTCTTGCTCTAGGCTCTCAAGAATAGTTTAGCTGGGAAAAGCACCTGGGACTGGGCCTATTGTAAGTTGTAGTCTGCGACACGAGCTTAAGATACAAGGCCCCTTCATGTATACATTAAACATAGTATGAAAACAACACTTTGACTCCATAGTTATCTGTTCAGAGTCTTTGCCAGAGTCAATAAATGTAGAGCAAGGAACCAAATCACTTTCTACCAGCTCTCAAGAATAGTTGACATATGCCGCCAGGTGTTCAAGCAGGGTTGTCAAGGTCCGCAACTGCTACTCGTGTTGATAACTCTGATGATTAAGATATCTGTAAACAAAGAACGAAAAAAGACCACCGTGAACAATATTCAAAACAACACAAATGTGAAAGAATCTAAGAACTGCATGGTATAAGGATGCAGGGAATGTCTTTGTACTTGCAGGTATCTTTCTTGTATAGCCAGCTTGTAGTACAAGCACATATAAGTGTGGGAAACAAGGAAGATAAGTGGTACATCCTTCTAGAAGGCTTTAGAGCCACTGCATTTATGAATATAAAAAAGAATAAGTAGTGTGCTCTTCCAGAAGGTTGTGGAAGCATCACACATGTGAGCTAGAAGAGATAAAATGCACCCAAAGGAGTGTTCACATATGTCACAAGTAAAATCATCTCTAACAAGCTAAAAATCACCCCAAGTGTGAAAGAACCCCCAAAAAAAATGAAACCGCATGATATCAAGTAGAAACCACATTGTTGGCTCATGTATGCTTCATATGCCAAGTAGTGATGCCAACACAGTATCATGGATCCTTAGGTAGTGACATGCATCCCAAAGCAATGTCATGGATCCCAATAAATGCGGCTAGTATTATAGTTGATGTAAGTACATAGATCATGAGGCATAGTGCATGGATCTCAATGTGGAGTGCCCACATATGGTAGTGAATCAAGTCTCACATAATTCTTAAGAAAAACATACTAAATAAGCGCTTCTAACATCTTAAATACGTTAATGTTTACAATTTTCTTAATTTTACAATGATGAGACAATCTTATCCCTACTACATGTTTCAATTTCTAACATAAGAGGTATTTCTTAGGTCACTCGAGTAGATATGGGTAAAACTGATGAATAACTTATGTAAAGGGAATATAACATCATGTATTGACCCTCAAAGTCAGATATAATGGTTGTAAAAGGTATTTTGATTGGTCCGACTAGCTTTCAAGAGCTAGGAATCTTCATTATTTGCATCTGCAAGATTTTAAGAGGGAACTTTGTTTAGAGTTAGCACCTTGGTACTTTGTTTTATTACCCCTCTTTGTATTTTCTTTCTACATGCATTTTTTAATATAGGACCTTGGGGTGAAGGCATTTTTAATGAGGTGGCATTAGTCTAACTTTATTATTTTTTCGACCTTTAACTTTCACGCTCTTCATCTCTAGTATTTTTTGGTTTTATTGGACTTAGGCTCACCTGTTCTTCAATTTTCTTGACTAGACCTTGTCGGATGACTTATGATAAGCCAAACATGAGGTGGGAATAATATATTTTTACGAAATGAGATGATGTTGAATAGAAAAAAAGGGAAAGTGTTAAGTATAGTTAGGATATGAAGTACACTAGCCCAATGAGATTTCCAGTTTTACAACTTGGCCCAAGTCTTGGCAAATCCTATTTGAGGACAATTATGTCTTTGTCATGGTATAATAAAACAAAATAATAAAATCTTTATTGTTAAGAGTGTTATGGGATCTCATCCAATGTTTACCATGTTCACAACTAGTTAAGCAATCATCACAACATGTCTAAGAAAGAAACCTACACATGAGAATATAACACATCAACTAAAATAAATATTGTGTATGAAGTACCATTTGCGGGTGCACACACAATTTGAAGGTAAGGCATATGAGATGATATACCATAGTAGAGTCATCTGAAATAACTCATGAGTTATGTGAGGCTAGATCCTCATGTATCTAATGGAAGAACTATATAAACAGGCTTGAATAAAAAGAAAAAAGTAGGATAAATCATCCAAGTAGCAACACTGCAACACCACACGAATGAGAGGGTGGCTCTAGAAGTAGTTACCCTGAAAGGGAAACATTGATGAATATTGAGATCTCATCTTTTGCAACAAACCTTTTTTCTTTGGCATCAAGAGCATGTGCATGAATAGATGGACTCCAAACATCATTATGTCATTACATAATAGATGTTATTTAAACATCATACATACTAAATTTTGTTACAAAATAAATAACATGTAAAAATAATTAAGATAAGGAGTTAAGATTAGTCATTATATTGGTGATAAAGGTTTAGAACCAACTTATTTGTTGAACATCAAAGAGATGTAAAGAATTAAAGATTCTTAACCCATTATTGACATAGTGAGTTAGACTTCAAACCATGAAAAACATTTAAAACTATTATGATCCAAAATTAAGATTAGCCATTGTAGTTTGTGACAAAATGTAGAATAAATCTTTTTATTAAATAATAAAGTGATATAATGAGTTGGATATGTATAATAATTTAGGATATAAAAAATGACATATTTTTATACTCTCACTTCACATGAATAAATAAATTGTATAATTTTAAACTTTATTAAGATTAATTGAAAAATAATTAATTATTTGTATTTTTTTAAATAGTGGAAAAATCTATTATAACTTAGTTGTCAAAGAGGACAACCATTATTAATATTGGTGTTGGACTAGCCGTGGGGACAACCATTACCGATTTCTATATGTGAATGCAAGTTGACTCATCACTGCTATTCAAGGAAAACCACACCACATGGTGAACAACCATCAGTGGCTTCTATATGTGAATGTAAGTTGACTCATCAATGTTATTCAAGGAAAGCCACACATGAGATTAGCCACTGGTGGTCCCTGGGTCTTAAGCCTTTAGACAAACTCTTAACCAAACAAAAGTAAAAATAATATTTTATATTTATATTTACATTATATTATTTTATAATGATTTATTTTATTTATTATTTAAATAAACGATTAAATTAATGCATTGTTTTAGAAATCACTTTTAATGCAGGTATAATATTGGTCAGAAAGGACGTAACACACCTTGAGACCATATGACGTTGTAACCATAAGCTAAATGATTATTAGGAGATTCACAAAAGTGTTGTTAAAAAAGAAAGTTGTTATGTATTTTAATTTTAAAATTTTTAATATTTTTAGGAGTTGTTTTTAGTTTGGCTAAAATGTTTGAGGTGAAATTTTGATTTGTGTTATTTAAATTAGTTTTTTGAGTGTATATTTGGATTCAGCGCGTTGAAAAACTTTTGGAATATTTCAATCGTGCAGGAGTTATCCATCAAATTTATAATTTCAATAAATTCCTGCTAAATTTTAGAAAAATTAGACTAAAAAAACCCACCAAAAAAACTTCAAACAATTTTAAAAACAATTTAAACATTTGAATTCATCGGATACCCTACCTCATCATCAGACTTCCTTGAAATATTTTAAACTTTTGAATTCATCGGATACCCTACCTCATCATCAGGCTTTCTTGAAAAGCATATTAGCTTGACCCTGAGACAGCCACGTAAGATCTCATAAAAGCTAACCGTTAAGAAAAGCTGGAAAAGATAGCATGGCTCACTATATATATAACCCATGATGCCCCAATTTCATTGTCTACTTCGTTTTCCTCTGATCTTCTCTTAGGCGTTGGTAGTCTGGTGTGCCATGATTGAATGTGTGGAGCGCTCCAATTTTTCTTTCTTTGTGTTCGTTCTTTTTTCTGTGTGTGGGTATGCCTATTTGTTTGTGTTGTATGCCATCATTATTGTCATGGTTATGGGTGGAGTGCGTTTGAAATCAACGTTTGTAAGTGAAAATCAGAGAGAGCGCAAAACAGAGACGGAAAAGTTCTTTAAGAAGAGCAGAGAGGGAAATATCAGAGGGTATTTCTGGGCCGTTGGATCGCTGAACCAAACTGGCCAAGACAATCTCGATTCCTCCTGGTTAGATGGATGAGGTGAGGAGATTTGGATCCGTTTGTTTAAATTTGATTTCATTTCTTAATATCAGCAGCAATTGGCAAACTTGATTTGATATAACTTGATTTCATTTCTTAATATCAACAGCAAATGCCATATCTAATCCTCTGGTTTTTGTTTTGGAGGCCTTTTCTATTAAGGATGTTTTATTTGTTTATTTATTTTCTGTTTGATGTTTTTCTTTGACAATAAAGAAATAACGTAATTCTCAATCTCCTTTCCAGTTCGCCCCTCTGCGTATTCAGATTTAATTTCAATTGCAATCAGTGAGTAATCAATTGATGTGTAATGGTTCTTTATTTGTTTATTTCTTTCTGCTTTCAGATTATTTGCTAACATATAGAGACTGTGCAACGGGCAGAGTGTGCATCACTGCTATGGAGCGATACTCCTAAGGTAACCTGCTTCCTTGAATTTTTGCTTTCATTATGTACTATTTCGGTATTCTGCAATTCCTTCTCAATATCTTCTTTCTTGTGTTGTTACCGTCATTAACATTTATTGTATCAATTTGTTGGGTAGATTTATTGTATTAACTTTTCAGAAATTGTATCCTGCAATTCCTTCTCAATATTTTCTTTCTTGAGTTGTTAGAAAAAAAAAAAAACGTGCAATTCATTCTCAATATCTTCTTTCTTGGGTTGTTACCGTCATTAACATTTATTGTATCAATTTGTTGTGTAGATTTAAAACTTTTCAGAAATTATTCTAAATTTCTTCCTAAATCGCCATGAGGATTAGGTTAGCGTGTGATTCTTCAACAAAATCAATCATAATGAAACATAATCTCAAAACTCCGGGCAAACAAACACTTCGGTGCGCTCCATTTTTCGGCGTTTTTACAATCTTCAAACTCTGGTTGATTCTAAACTCAGAAATTGCATTTTGGATATCCTCAAATAAAATTTATTCAGGTAAATTGGAACTGGGTTTATGAGCATTATATGTAAGACGGGAGCAGGGTTAGCCAAAGTTATACAGAGATTACCTTCTTTCACACTTCGTCCATATTCCTTCAGAAGCCATTTCCTCTATTAAATCATGCAATCTGAAAGAGAAAGCGAAAGCGTAAAGCCAAAATATAAAACGTAGAAAACCAAAACATAGAATCGTAAGAGGATTTTTTAATTTACGAATAAATTAGAGCATTGGTCTGACGTATACAATTTTCTGCTCATCAACATCTTTTCTTTCTACTGCGTTTCTCTACCTGACCGTCTCAATTTTATTTCCGAATCTTTTGCTTCCTCAGCCATGGCTGCATTGCCGTTGTCTACACAATTTTTTCAATGGAAATCTATAACAATATGGTGGAGCCATCGGGGCCAGGAATTGAACTTGAAACCTCTAACTCTCTTAAAACCCAAAGATTCGTCCAAACCACTCCCCCTCCATTTTGTTTTTTTAGCTGACGTGTACATGGGTGGAATGGGTGCGTCCGATGTGTTGGTTTATCTTATTAATATTTGCCTGCCAATATTAATGAGCACTGCAAGCCTGTTAGTCCTCCTCATCTGGTAATGTGGTACACTCCTCCAAACAAAATCGATCCCTCGATGTCTAAATTGAATGGAAAAACGCTTGCTCGGATACTCCCACTGCTGGTTTACGATATAATGGTGGGGTGATATTTCGGAATTTGTCACGGGCTGTGGTTAAAGCTTCTGGTGAATTAGGTGTACCCATATAATATAATATAATACTTCGTTTCATTTTAGCTGATGTGTAGCGTGGACTTACGTTGTATGGGTTTGTTAGTTTATTTTTTTGAAGTGTACAGTGGGACCCGGTTACAATTCACTTGTTCCAACAATGTATAGTTAAGTGTGGAAGGTTTATTATTTTCTCTGACATGAATGGTGGGATCCTGGTCACCACACAGGTGTTAATCCAATGGCTCAGGCATCGTTCAAGATGGTGTATCGTACATGTTCAGACTTCCCGGTGACAGGTGTTAATCCAATGGCTCAGGCATCGTTCAAGATGGTGTATCGTACATGTTCAGACTTCCCGCTCATTTTTAGTGGCAGCTTAATTATATTCTTAAAATATAATCTTCTTTTAATCAAATTTACTTTGTATTGATGGTTGCTAATTTGTATTAATTTTCTTTTAATCAGATTTACTTTGTTTTAATGGTTGCTAATTTGTATTAATGCAATGTAAGTTGTTGGTATGTTATTTACTTTGTTAGTAGAAAAGTGCAATGAGTTAAATTTTTAAGATTTAATTATTTTTTAATCAAATAAAAAATAACTAAAATATAAAAAGTCATTATCATTTTATTATTAAAAGTAATTGGAGTTTATTGAAAAATTACATTTATATTAATAATATGAGAAATTAACATAACGATGATATATATAATAATTTTATTTTGTGTAATTTTAGCAATAATATATTAAATAATTTAAACTAGAGTCAATATAAATAAAGGTAAACTATATTTTTTTGTTAATGAAGAAATAACTCTTTTATTGAAAAATATAATATATTAATTATATATATAATATATTATATATAAATATAAATAATTTATGAATTATGTGGAAATGTCAGTAAGAAATGAATAAAATTATATGTGTTTACTTAATATAATTAATGTTGTTCAACCTTATAATAATAAGGAGTAAGATAATTTTTTTATAATAAATAAATTATAATAATACTATTTTACTTTAAAATAGATTAGAATAATGATACAATTATTCTCAATCAAAGATAAGTGTAGTAGAAACCTATTTTTATTAAAAAATTAAGTATAATATAAATATGTTGCAACTTATTTAAATATATCTATAATTCAAGATATAATAATGTGGAAATAAGAAATTTATCTCAAAATTATTGTAGAGATGTCTTTAAATGATAAGAGTAATTAAAAATTAAAAAACATTATATGAAATATTAATAATTATACTCTATATTAAATAATTCTTATCACAATATTATTAATAAAAGGAAATAACATAATTATATACCAATAAAATGAATATATATTATTATAAATAAGAATTATTAAAAGTTTTTTAATATTACTTATCATTACAATTTAGTTAATAAATAAATTAATAGTTAAATCATATTATTATGTTAATTGAATTTGTTTTACCAAAGTTTATTCCTTTTATTTTGAATATATTGAATTTCTCTCTCTATTGTTTCAAGAAACATAAGCCATTGTAGAGGTGAGGTGAAGAACTGAAACGAAATATGATTTTAAAACTCGAGGCAACCAAACAGTTTCAAGAATCAGAAGTACAAGATAGACTTAAAACATAAAATAAGTAGAGGACTGAGCCACATAATATTTTCAAATCTCCTAATCAATTAAGCTTTGGTTTTGCCTCATTACCATTTTTTTTTTCTATTCCATTTTTCTACTTAACCTCCTCAATTTTCTAATTAAGCTTCTTAACATAGCCTCACTACTATTTTTTACATATTTTTTTATGCAAATCCAGAGGCATGGCTGGGAATTGAATTCAAAACCTCTGGCTTTCTCAAAAATACTCTTTATTCTATTTTGCAAAGGGGAGGAGTTGCTTTGAAAGTCATGGAAATTCTGGTTATATTTAGAGAAAATATTGCGAAGTTTTTTGTAAATCCAAGTTATAGTTGCTAAACTTCAAAATTTTAGGTGTTTTAGACTTTTTTGATGGGGCTGAATCCATTTTCACAATTCACACTGTCTCACTAAATTTTTTCACCTAAATTCTAACCACTTTTGACGTCAATACAATTCCTCCCTCCGCCGCTCCATTCTCTTTATTTAGTTTAGCTGACATGTATGGACGTACGTGGTATGGGTGCGTACGGTGTCCGTTTCGATCTAACGTGTACAATAAAAACCTGGTTACGACCCACTTGCTTAATCTACGTAGAGCACAGTGTGTCAGGTTGTTATTTTCTCTGAGGTGGACCATGTGACGGTCATGACCCACATGTTCAAGCTACTGGCTTCGGCAAGAAATTATATTCTTAATATTTAACTTTTGGTTAATCAATTTTTTAAGATTTAATTTTCTGTTAATAAATTTAAATTCAAATAGTTATGTAGTTGGTTTATAATTTATTTCAAATGTATGTAGTTGGTTTATTGTTATTATTTTTCAACTATTATTATAAATTTAAGAAGGTTCACCTGTTATTAATTGCTGAGAAATAATTCAGCAATTATTATTTATTTGTTATTTATTATTTGTTTTGTTTTTTTTATTGAAAAAATAGTAAATTTATTTTCAAATTTATTTTTTTATTAATTAATAAAAATATATATAAATAAAAAATTTATTTACATTAAAATAATAATTTCGATGAATAAAATATATATATTAAATTTTTATTTATATAGATTGAGAATATTTTGTATTGTGTATTATATTTTATTAGAGTTTTATATAATATAATTGAGTATTCTAAATGTGGATTTTGAATTGCAAAAGAGTTTTAATATGAAATGTATAAGGTAATAAGATATGAGATTTTTAAATTAACTTAAATTTGTGGATTTGTAATGGAAAATTGTGTGTTGATATATATAAAAAGAAATAAGTTTTTTATAATTAATATGTTTACTGTTATGGTGTAATGGTAAAATTATTTTTAATTTAAAAAATTATAAAAATAATAATGTAATTATTCTCAATAAAAAGAATGTAATAATATAAAATAAAAGAAAATTATTTTTATATAACAATATAAATGTATTTTATAATTTACAATATAATTTAAAATAAAATAAAATAAAAAATATAGTAGAAAATTATAAATATTTTTTTTCTCCGTAAGGCTAATTCTATTAAAAGGAAACAAAAATAAATTACAAAGAGGTTGCACCCTCAGCCCAGAACAACGTAGTTCATTATGAGTATCATAACTGCCCCATATGTGAGGAAACCAGTTTAACATAACAAAAAACCAAGCAGAAGACCGGGAAAACACCGACAAAACCAGAAGAAAGATTTGACACAACACCATCTAAAGCAGTTGAAAACAAGACAGAACTGCCTATCATGTAGACGAAAATCAAAACAACAAGAGACTGGACCCAACCCATCAGCAGCAGAAACCTGAGATGGCGCATGGATGGCCACGTGGCATCACTTGGGTTCGTCCTGGTCAGGAGGCTCCTCGACAATGGGGCACGCATTCCCATACCAAACCTCATCCTCCTTTGCCACGTTGCCTTCCGCCTTGCCACTTGGTGGCTCCCTCGCCTAAAGGGTGCCGCTCGAACTGCCGGCAATTGCCATCGAAATTGAGGCTCCGACTGAGCTGCCACCTGGTTGCCGAGTGTCGCCAGTGTTTTCACCTTCCGCATGCTGTCCGCCACGCCGAGATCCCCTTCCTTCTTTCGTCGGGAGCTGCTCAAAACCACGACTAACACCCATGCTGCGGTTGTCCTAAGTTGGCTTTTCAGAGTTTCGCATAGGAGCACTGTACTGATCTTCTTCTTCTGAGAAAGCAATGGTGACATTAGCAGTTATGATGGGCTGGTTCAGGTTCCTCTGGAACCTGAATTGAGTCGAGTGGGAAGCCGGATTGGGTTGCAGAGGAAAAGTAGCAGTGTGAAGCTTGAAATCTCCGTGCTCGGCCATTGAAGGCTGCACACGACCCCTACCACTACGAGTGTGAGGATAACGTTTGCGGGGCAAGCTGGGAGGGGGAGAATTGTCCTGGGGAGGAGGCAATGAGGCAGGTGGTGGTGGTGGTTCAGAGCTTTGCGCTGCCTGTGAGCGAGCGTTACCACCTTGGGTACCTCTTCTATGGCTCCTCATACGGTGATGAACCATAGCAATGTGGTGGGAGAGAAGTTCAAAAGAATAGGAAGCTCAGAAGGAAAGCAGAGAATGCAAAGAGGGCTCCTGGACAGGGTTCAAAGGGCAGTGCCTGGAATGGGAGTAATGATACCCATTTCCCAGGTCAATACAACACAGAAGCCAACATCGACTTCCTGTAACTGTTCTACTGTAGGGGTTTTCGGCTTGGAGCGGGCAAAAGCTGAGGGACGGAGGGCCTACTGAGGGATTGATGGGTTCCATGTTAATACAAACAACGTTCATTTCTTGGCTTGAGCGGCCATTAAAAGCTTCCTGCAGGCAGGCCAGTGCTCGCCTCAAGTGAGCCTGCGTTCGCCTTAACTAAGCTTTGGGATGGTGCACTGGCCACCATCTGGTTGGTCCGAACGCCGTCATTCCGTCAGCTCGTCATTATGGCTCTCGGATTTCACCCGCATCTGGGTGAGAAAATTATAAATATTAAGATTAGTATAATATTTTAATTTATGAAATAAGATTATTAATTTTTAAAAATTAATTAATTATTTTTTAATTTTATTTATATAAAAAAGGAAAATAAGTAAATTTACAATAAAATGCTATCTAAACTTATAATAATTTTGAATATATTGAATTTCCCTCTCTATTGTTTTTTGGGTTATCACAAGATTTTTATGAAAAAATTAAAATTATTAACTTTAAAATTTATTTCTAATTTTTTTTGAAATCAAATTGTGAAGGAAATTTTAATTTTCTTTTTTTGTAAGTTTGGTGGGACGACATCTTCATCACCCCAATTAGGCCTGGAATTGAACCAATGATTTTTAGCAGTTAAAATGATTTTTTAACTGCATATTTGGATTCAGCGCCCTGGAAAACCCCTGGGAGCCATTGATTGTGCAGAAACTAATCAAACTTGGGATTCCAATGAATTGCTGCCGGATTTTGCCCGGAAAAATTCGTCGGAAAGGCTTTCAAAAAGTCGCGTTATAGACTACTGCTTTAATGTGATGATTGTGATTTATTTTACTTCTAATATTTTTGCTTTGGTTTACATATTAATTCATTCTTTATATAAATTTTTAATATACCTAAAATTAAATTAAATATATTTTAATATTTTTATTAATCAAATTCTTTTTATTTATTTAATTATTATAATCAAAATTGCCCATAACAAAAATTTGTTAAAATAATTATGAAAAATATTCATTTACAATTATATTTTAAAATAATAAAAATATTAATATCTATACCATATAAATAGAATTAATAAAATAATTATTAACCAATTAAAATAAAATATAGTAATATTGAAATAAATATAATTAAAATTAATTTTATTGTAAAAACTAATTTTATTAATTATTATTAACAATAAAATCAAAACAAATTAAATTATAATATTCAAGTTAAAATTCAAATAATATAATAAAATTAATTTTAAAATTTAAATGATAACTAAACTCCATTTTTTTTAAAATATTGTAAAACCTATCACAACTCATATACTAAACTCCATCCTATCATATAATATGTAGAAAAAATAACAGAACTATCTGAAAATGAAAGTAATAGCACTAAACTAATATCATCGAGAACATATTTGGGGTCTGCCAGTACAAATAAGGATTCTATAAAAATAATTATTACACGTGTAACTTACAATCTAGGCATTAGTTTATTAGACTTATAATGTAGGCCTTAGTTCGATGTGTGGTGTACCTAAGGGGTTCACGCTAACACCAACGCGGGATTATTAGTATAGACACTTTAAACGCACCATCGAAGTCGACGACATAACGCCAGAGTTCGAAACCAGGAAGCGATGGCAGCATAGGACGACAAACCCCCGAGCAAATGTCAGTGGTTTAAGGAGCGTAGGCAGAGTCAGGGGCAACAATTAAAGAGATAGAGGTGGCAATAAAGGGAGAATTCGTTGAAGTCGATTTTGTTCAGAAACTCCAGCAACATCCCTCAGCTGTTGATTCATTTGACCATGACATCTGAATCAGTATCTATATTTTGCATAATTTTTCACATGTTGGAGGAGGTAAAAGCTATTATTATTGTGTTTTGTGAAATTAACGTCCGAGAGCCAAAGAGCAGCGAGAGCATGGCACAGAGGGAGACGTTGCTGAACAAAAGTAGAGAGGGAAAAGTCCCAAAGTAGAGTTATTTATCTCTAGGTCGTTTGATAGATGAAGCAAACTGGCCAACACAATGTTCATCCCTCTTCTGATTGGATGGGTAAGGTAAAGGAAATTTGATTTCTAATTCTCTGGTTTTCGTTTTAGCAACTTTCGTCAGGCTTTTTGTGGTAATCTTGTTGGTTTGTTTATCTTTTTGTTTTTTCCGGCTTTTCTTTCTTCTATTACATAGAGAACTTACAGAGCACTGTGTGCGAAGGGAAGAATAATATTCTAGAAGGTATACAGGGTACAATGTAGCTCCTTGTCAACACCTCCATGTTTTGTTTATTTGCAGTGTTATTATGATTTGATTTCAACAATTTCAATTTGCAAGTAACTCATTATTTATTTATAGATTTTTATGGGCTAAGAGTACCTGCTTTGTTTATTTATTTTTTCTTCCAGCATCTTTACTGGCATATAGAGAGGATAAAGGACTGAGTGCAAAGGGCAGAGTGAGCACTGCGACAAAGGAATGAACACTACTGCTAACAATGTTTTTAAGGTACTTTGCAATTGCTTCTCAATATCATTTGGCTGGCTTGCTTCTCAATATCTAATTACTTCAGTCTTATCAGAATAAATATCATATCTAAATTTGCAAATGAGTATCTAATTACTTGCAATATTACCATACCTCTTATTAAAGACAAACAGGAACTTTACAAAATTCTTTTCCTTCACATTTATGGATATTTGGGTGAGAATATATAATAATTTTGTGGTATAGTGTATTAGTAAAGTTTTATAATTTAAAAATAATGTTATTAACTCCGGATAAGAATGTTTTTTATTGAATTTTTAATTTAGTATAATTTATTTTTGTTATTAGTTAAAATTAATATTATTAGAAAAAAAAAATAATCTTTTCAAAGTTATGTTTTTTAGAATTTAGTCAAAAAATATTTTATATTAATATGAGAAATGAGTTTTTGTTTTATGATTTGTAAATTTCTCTAAAAAATCTGTTGGAAAATTTGTCATAACATTTATGCACTTTATTACCTTAGATATTATATATAATATTAGTAGAATAAAATTTAAAATTATGGAAACAACTAAAATAAAATGAGAAAAATAAGTGAATGGACTCAGCATCTACACAAATGAACACTAGGTGTGACCGAGAGACTTAATATGGGAGAAAACCCAACTAGAAGGTGAGGCTATGCTTTCATCTCTTTTTATTAGTTATGAAATGAATGTAAAAAGGAAGGGGCTCTCATGATGGAGTTTCCATGAACACTAAATGGAACCCCTTCCTTTCCTAGTAGCCCAATATTTAACATAGGTTGATTGCTAGTCTAGGGTGAGGGTTAGGGATTTTGCATGTCTTAAATATCAATTAGTGTTAGGGAATTGGACCCTCTATAATCTTCTTAAAATTCAACAAGTGAATATCCACACGTGTGAGAGTAATGGGGGTTCATGTGGCATCCACTCAATATAACCATGGCGATCAATAAAATAGTTCAACTTGTGGGAGACATTACTCCCATATAATAGCTATGATTCACTGATTTTTTCATGATTTGTAATCTTTTGATGTATAAAGAAATTTCAAGAGGTTGGGAGATATGCTCACAAATTTTGACCCTAAAAATTTATATTTGATGCCTCATTTTACTTTGGAAGTCTCCAAAGCACAAATCAAAAAACTAGGACTTACCCTTAAGGTGGGCCATGCTATCCAATTCGTCCAATTTTTCCACCTAGAAAGTACCAAGATAGAAGAAAAATTATATTATGATTCAATATGGATGACACCTCTCCATTTACAGAGGCTTTTTCTCCCCCAAAATCTTTTGATGAATGAGGTGAGGAATTTATTCCTCTAACTTCTTCTTGAATTACCATTTGGCCTTACTTAGAAGTTTCCCTTAAAACCCAACTTTCCATTGTTCATTTTGCCCCTATCTCAAAGTTTTGGACTTCTTCTACACATTCTTTGTATGCTTCCAGTGCGAATTCCTTGATGGTAGTTAGGACCTACTCATTATTTTCTTGATCCCACATGGAAGGCTAATAGATTTTTATATTTTCCACATTCACCATTGAGTAAATGCATATATATGGGGGTAGACCAAGTCTATAAGCATTGTATACCACCTTAATTAATACTTCAAAAGGGACATCCCAAATAGTGTTGATATTCTTTTTAGGACCCGTCTACTCATTATTGTTTAGATGCATCTTAAACTTTTTCTCCCTCAATTTTATTTATTTATTTTATTTTTTCACGGGTTTGCTAATCATGTTACAGCCTTATAGTTTTCCTATTGGCTTATTAAATATTTTCTTAACTTGTAAATGATATTTCATAATATATATATATATATATATATATATATTATATTGTATATTATATATATATATATATAATATATATATATATATATGCACATCCTATGATGTCTTATATCGCCGCTCCCTAAGGTCCATAAATAACATCCAAGGGTAAAGATGGATAATACTGAAAGAAAGATTCAAATGAGGGATTACATGATTTATATTGTATCATTATAATATTTGTATTTTATCTTGATGCTTTTAGAGTGAAAAAACTGGGGTATTAGTTTATATATTCATTTTAACTGTGAGTCCCAATATGGAGAATTAGGGTCTGAAATCTTCTAGAGACATTTTGAGGCATTAAATGAATTTTTTGTACTGTAAAAAACCTCTCACTTATGCTAGAACCCTAAATTCTACTTTAGGATTGGATACCTTTCCAACGATGCAACAATTGTATCATTCAAAATTTGTATGAAAATATTATGCCTCTCGCGAGTTGATCTACTATGTTGACCACCATGGTATGAGATGATGCCACATCAACCCCCATTACTCATGAAAATGGGGCTAACCACATGTGGAATTTCAAGAAGGCTTTGTAAGGCCTAATCCCTTAACTCTAGTTAAGGGTTTAGGGAGTCAAACCCTACCCCTAGTGGGTGATAATGCTATATTAAATATCTTGCTACTAGGAGGAATAGGGGTTCCATTCTATTCTATTGTAATTTGTTTCATAGTTGATTAGATCAATTGGGAGTGGGGAAGCTAGAGAGAAAAATAGAGGCTTTAAGATTCTATAGTAGTCTTATAGGCTATAAGTTTCAAGTAACTCCATAGAGAGTACCTCTTATTTTGTATGAACATGCCTAGGTTAAAGTTTCATGTAATAAAGGATAATAAAGGGAAAAAGAATAAGACCAAGGTCATGGGACACATATTCCAAGATGTATGTTGGGAAAAACACTACAGTGGGTATCACTTGTGGTTTATTATGGCTATTGAAATTATCAAAGGAAAAGAGACAATAATTGACATTTAATTATGAAAATAAAGAAAAATAGGAGAAAAAGGGAGACAAAGAGACAAAAATTTGCATACAAGGGAAATTAGAGGAAAATGAAAAATAAGAAGAAAATAGAAGCATCAATAATAAAAAGGCATTAGAGAAATAGTTCACAGTTTTCGATAGTTCATTTTTGGTTCTCTCTCCTTACATTCTCACTCTCATTCACTTAGACAATTCTTGGATCACTCTAAACATTCACTTGGATTTGGAGAAGGAAAGCAAAGGAAAAGCAAGGGAAAGCAAAGAAAGGTTGGATCAACAACTTTAGCAGGAGGATTTTGTAGGTAACAGGTTGCATGTGTAATTTCCTAGATGAGGCACATGTATTTGTCTATTTGGTTCATTTTCCATCATTGGCATGGGTTTTTCATAGTTTGAAAATGGTTTCAACCTTGCCTTTCCATTTCTTGGATAACCATGGTGTGATGGGATTCCTTCTTGGTTGAGATTTGGATTGTCGAAAGGGTTTAACATTAGGTGAGGTGGTCTCACGAAAATTCCCAAGGGTTAGGGGTGGAGATGGTTTTCTCCGAGAAGCCCTCAACAAGTGGATAGAGACAGTAAAATTCCTCAATGTATGGTGAAGGAATTATGAGGCATTCAAGCTCAATTTGGTTTTGTGATCTCGGGACCGATTTAAGTGAGATCACGGTAGCTTGAGGGTGGAGGTGGTTTAACCTCTAGAGTCCCTGGTTGATTTTGTCTTGGTTTATCCCATGAGACCCACATTCATGCTTGGAATATGGCATGGTGTTGATTGGCTAAAATAAAGATTTGGTTTATCCCAATTCATGGTCGAGTTGTACATGGAAGTTCCTGACTTGGTTGGATTTTGTATATGTTAATATGAGTTATTTTTTTGTGTGATTAATGAGCACATGTACTTTTTATTATGTTGATTATATGGTATATTTTGCATGGTTCCTATACTGGTTATATATTGGTTATAAGCATGGTTCTATGGTGTGCTCTAGCTATGGTCATTGTTCATGATTCTATAAGTTATTGAATGGTTGATGAATGCATGGGATAACAAGTGTTACTGCAACTATCTTGAGAGGGAATTAGACCTTCTTGGTGATTCTTAGATGAAGTCCATACCCTTATGATCAAATATGCATTCATGACCTATAGATTTCATGTTTACCCTATGTTTGACGAAATGTCTAGTATGCATTGGGAATCTCTAGGTCAAGAAGTTGCTCAAGTTTGGATTATCTATCATTGTTATGATTCTGGAAAGTTACAGGTGGCAGTGACCTGGAGGCTAGCCTGAAAAGTGGCTTAGACATCGCAACTGTTGGCACAAAACTGAGGATATGAGGTCATAACCACATGGAGACAAGCCTGTGAGTGTGGTCATAGCCTCCCAACTGCATGCATGAAGTTTCAAGGGCGCAATTATGGAGTTAGGTCAGATAAAAAGGTTATAGCTTAGGGATTAGTCACCTGGGGTGGCTATTTGGCTCTTGAATGGTATACAAACCATGAGGGATGTCAGAGAGGTTTTAGTTTGTAGGCCCCACTTCCATCACTGGAACATGGAGGTAGGGTCATGTCATAGTAGTAATTAACTCAGGTTTACCTTGGAGATCTTGTAAAAGTCGGTAAATGTGGGAGGATGTGTGACATTATACTTTCATATTTCCATTCTAAAGAAAAGATAGAAGAACAACCTCATGTTATAGTTGGGTATTATTCCATAGTCGTTTCATAGGGAAAAACTTGTGTATATTATGGATGCTATCTGTAGTTTATTACTTGCATTTTATCTATTTCATTTATTTAGGTAGGAAATAATCTATTAAGGAAATTTAAGATCTAAACGAAAATTAACCGAACACAATATAGATTTTAGTATTTTATTAGATATTTTTTATGAACAATTCTTGTGGAACATCCACAACATTTTATAGATCATTACTGGTAGAAGTACGAACTACCTTATTATGAAGTGTTGAATATAACTCAAAATTTTATCCTAGGTCTTGGGATTCTTCTCATTATACGCCATCAACATTTGAACCATTTCCATGTTAACTTCTTTTATCTAACCTTTTGTTTAAAAATAGAAGCTAATATATCTCTTCAACTTGGTGTCCATCTTCTCCCAAAGTGTAGTAAAAAAGACATCAAGAAATATGGTATCCCTATTTTATATTATGGTCCCTAGTACCCCATATTGCTCCCCAAAATATTTTAAAATACATGTTTACTACTTGTACTTTGATGTTGTTTTTCCAAGGAACAAGTGTGCACATATTGCTAAACATACCAACTACCACAAGCAAATAGTCATGTTCCTTCATATTTATTGGAAAAACAACTACAAAATGTATTGATATGATATCCAAAGTTCTAGTGGGTACAAACAAACAATGTATAAACATTGATTTCTATTGCTAGGTTTGTTGCTACACCATATTTTATATCCTCTAATAAATTGAGCTACATCTTCTTGCATTTTGGGTTAATGCATATACCTCTGTACACTGGAAATTATCTTCCCAATTCCAAAATTTCTTGCAACCTTGGAGATGTGAACCTCTCTAATTAGTTGCAATATTTCACCTTTAGGAATATAGATATCATTTGGCTTAAAGAGAAAACGATTTTGGTGATGATAACCAATCTTACCATCACTTTATTCTTCATGAATTTGGCCCTATAACTCCTGAAAAAACTCTTTAAATTCCACATCTTCCATGTATTATACCTCTTTGTATGCATCATGGGTAAAAAAGGCTCCATGTGCACAAGAGCTCCCAAAATTATAATATTAGGTGTAGGTGGCCTTAAAAGCATGTCTTCTACTTATTAGTGTTTTCTGTCTTATATTTGATGACTAGATGAAATTATTGTAAAACCCCATCCACTTGTAGTGTCTGGTTTGCTAAATCTTACTATATGGCTACAAATACTACATTATTATGGGCCTCATTATTAGTCATAAACCAAGGCCCATTTGGCCATCCTTAAACATACATTTACCTCTTTCTTTGCATTTGATAACACCTTATTGGACTATAATGTATTTATTAGGGAGATTAAGAAATTTTTATCATATCTTGTGGCCTAACATGATTAATGTGTAGGAAAAACAATATTTATTATGCAGAAGTACGTTGGATACCAAATGGAGGGAATGTAGGAGGAAAATCACCAACAACTAGGCTAGTTATACGACAATTACCACACTTAATGATTGTGAGGATCTCAGGGAACTAGATCCACGTTTATAGGGATTTAGGAGGGAAGAAACCCTCCTTCCAAGGAGGCACGGGGGTGATTGGGTGAAATAAATGTTTGGTTCAACCCAATCTATGGTCGGGCGGTACGTGGAAGTCCCTAACTTGGTTGGAATTTGTATATCTTATTATGTGTTGATTCTTATCGCGATTAATGAGCATGAGTTTTGATTTTATGATTGGTTTGTCATGGTTCCACTCTGGTTAAATTCTAGTTACATGCATGGTATATTTCTCATTTTATGATGTGTTCTTATTATGGATCCATTCCATGGTTGGATGGGCTCTTAGTTATCTTATATGAATGCATGAGCTAATGTGTGTGGTTGCAACTTGTAATAGAGAGAAGCAAACCTTCTTGATGATTCTCTGATGATCTTAATGAAATATTAAACATGTATGGATTCATGAGATAAAGGTACTTTTCTTACAAAGTGTTTGCATAAATTATTATTGTGTATTTGTGAGTTGAGTATGATTAGAGCTTGGAAATTGATTCTCGAGGCTCTGGTAGTTGGATGACAAAGTTTTGGAAATTTTTGGGAAAATTTGGGCAGTGGCCTCAAGACTAGCCTAAATATCTAGAACGGAGTTCATGGCGGCATCCACAGAATTGGGAAATTTTGGCTTTTGTTGCATTGAGGAAGGCTTGTGCATGCAACTAAAGCATTTTGGCCATATGCACAACTTGGCATGCATGCGTATGGGTTGTAAAGTCAGTAAAAAGAAAGTTCCAACTCAGGGAAGGATCACCAGCGAGTGTTGCCTGACATCTAGATGATCAAGTGTCCCTAAGAGGTCACAATAAAGTTTCAAGATATTAGGTCCCACTTCCATAACTGGAACTTGGTTGTTGGGTCATGCATAGTAATTCTCAGCTCATGTTTACCGTTGCAATCTTGTAAAAGTGAGTAAATGTGGGGTGGGTGTTACAACAAGAAACCCAATAACTGTGCACTAAGGTGAACCAAATTATCTATATATATATATATATATATATGGTATTCTTTTTATGGTTGGTGTGGTGTGTCACGAGACGATTAGATACATTTATTCAAGTGAATTCAAATTTGTTTTTGTTGTAGTCAACTAATATTTGTAGGACCCATCGAAGCCCATATTTTGACATGGTAGATTGCTTTAACAACCTCTTTCACCCCACCAGTTAAGATGATACCAATACCACTATTTGCATATTATAATCTCAATTGATGGTCAAATGCTAGAGATAAACAATTTGACTAATGATTTCATGCCCATGTATATTTCTTGGATGTATTTAGATAATGGTGTTGAAAGATAAAAATGGTATATGTTTTAGAGAGTCTTTTTTACTATTTCTCTACAATGGTTTTCTTTTCCAAAGTAAGGTTTATGTATTTGAGGGGAGATAGGGTGAATGGTCTTGGAAGTGCAAATATATCTGACATGACTCTCTACAGATGAAACCAAGGTATTAGAGATATAACCAACAATGTATTTTATTTGTAGAGATGCCACTTATGACATATGAGAATGGAAACATATAGGAGATAACACACGAAGAGAGAGTTGAGAAAAGGCTATGAATGCAAGTTAAGAAGTCTCAAAGATTGAACATTGAGTAATGTTTTGGATAGAAGGGAGAGTCCACATTGCAAACAAATAGGAGATACAAAGTTTGAGATAGGTTTAACGAGTGTTCCTATTTCGTCATGGATTTTTGGACTACAAACATGAATGGACATGAAAACGAGCCTAAATTTGGTCGAGGGAATGCTAGACTAGAGAAGAAAAAATTTGATGGGATCACAATGGAAGATTTTATAGTCTCACAATGGTAAAGTAGTAAATTTGATAGGTTCAAATGGTAGAGTGATAGATTTACTAGACTTAGAATTGTAGAGTGGTTTAGATCTAAGGGGAATAGATATAGAGATGCATTTCTAATTAGGGATAAATGACTCCACTCTTGATTGCATTTCATGAAGGTGACACATTCATAAATACGTAATTTTATGACCTTTGTTTTCATCTTCCAAGTTTTGATGACTCTTCCTATTCCTCTAACTCTTCATATTTCTCCTACTTATTTACAAATATTTATACTTACCTCAGTCCCTAAGCATTAGTTATCTAATACGTGAAGTATGCATACAAGCAATCAATGGCAAAAACTTGAAGCCTGATTGATTATATCCTAGAATTTTTAACCAATTATGTGAGATGAAAAAATCACCAAATTTATGTCATTTAAGCCAATATTGGCAAATGAAATGATGGTGTCCAATGCGAGTGTTACAAGTAGTGTTACTACTGAAAATTAATTCAGTCACCATAAACATAAATAGTTTCACCATTCCATGAAATAATTCATAATCTTCATAATCTTAAATGCCAAAATTTCAAGTTGTAATGCCAAATGTTTCTCACTTAGAGGGATTCACAATGTGTTACAATATCAAATACTGGGAGAAAAAGATCTTTAATTATATCCCATTCACCAAAAATGTTTAAATTTATGTCCAATGTCATGATATCATCTACCAAATGAATTCTTACATGAGAGGATAAATGAATGCTTACATGAGAATATAAGTTCCAACTGTTAGGTTAATAGTTTATTGTTGTTATTTTAAAAATATATATATGTACTTAAGCAAAGAGAAATATCAAAATATGTTCTTTAAAGCACGATTCTTAAGCTTGATTTGTAATCAACATTCACAACAAAATGATAGTCCATTTTGAACTCATTTAATATAAAAAATAAGTAAGTGAAAAGTGCTAGCAACCCAAATGTAAAATGCTTAAGAGTCATGAGATATAATGGATTTTTATTATAAACTTAGAGCTAAAGCAATGTATGACAATAGTAGAGAATTGACATGCCAAGAAATGAGGGTATAAAATTTTTATTTATTTATGCATATATGTGTTCACATGTTCAATATTGCATCAAAGAGAACCTTTGGTGTTAAAACCCTTAACCATAGATTTCAACCATGAATAGAAATTGGAAAAATGACTTCAATCGTTTTACTTAGGGAGCTAGTCATTCCATCAATAAGGGCATCAAATTTTCATGAGAAGATATAAGGAACAAAATAAGCTAAATGTTGCTAAAATGTGAATTTTAGACTAATTCATTTTGTTTCCTTAACAACACATGTGTGGGAAGAACAAGCTTGAAGTATTATTATGTCATCACCAATTTAATTATTCATTCAATTTTTTGTTTTGTTTTTGTTTTTAGAGAAAATGGGTGAAATTCTATGTGCAGAAAACAACTAGAAATTGATGAGATTCACCCATAATAAGAAATCAATTTATGTAAAGCCACTTATAGAGATTGACATATAATAAAGACTCAAAGGGTAGTTGAAAACCCGATAAAAAGCAATCTAAATTTGAAATGATATGCACGGAAATCCTAGATTGTTTGATTTGGAAATTTTAAAAGATGGTTGGAAATACCAATGAAACTAGCACTTGGTCAATGGGATCCATATTACACTAAAATATTTATCCAATTGGCTTAATTTTTGAAGTCCTCATACATCAAGAAAAATAATTATAAGAGCATCAAACTAAAATAATATGAAAACTTGCAAAGATTATAGGGAGGTTAATCTATAGGAATAAACCTAAGTATCACAAAGTGAATCTTATATTAATTTGGAGTAAATAAATAAAATATTGGGAGATTTACTTCTAATACACAAAATCTAGCTTGGAATTCAATAAAAAATGGAAATAGAAATGCAATTCATACCTTACTTGTAATATTTTTCCTTGTGATAGCTCATTCCACAATAAAATTTGCAATTCAAATCTCTCTATTATAACCCTAAAACATTGCTCATAAGAGAAAATATCTCACACCACAACTATCAAGAAGTTCTTTCCACTTTATTTCCAACAAGAGAAAATGAAGGAGGTTCCCTCCTGATATAGGTAAGGGCCTCCCTAAACCATGCATACAATACCATGAGTTGGAAATGATATAATGTTTTCATACCATGTGATCCATTGAAAATCACAAGGTAAAACCATGAGTGCCTCAATACAATTGGAGAAAACATTCAAACATGAGCACCCTCTTCAATTAAGGGGTCAAAACCATGCTAGAAACCTTAAGCACCCTTCTTAACCAAAGGAAAGAGCCAAGAACCCCCTCACATGTGTGGGAAACAAGGAAGATAAGTGGTACATCCTTCTAGAAGGCTTTAGAGCCACTGCATTTATGAATATAAAAAAGAATAAGTAGTGTGCTCTTCTAGAAGGTTGTGGAAGCATCACACATGTGAGCTATAAGAGATAAAATGCACCCAAAGGAGTGTTCACATATGTCACAAGTAAAATCATCTCTAACAAGCTAAAAATCACCCCAAGTGTGAAAGAACCCCCCAAAAAAATGAAACCACATGATATCAAGTAGAAACCACATTGTTGGCTCATGTATGCTTCATATGCCATTAAGTGTACAAGTAGTGATGCCAACACAGTATCATGGATCCTTAGGTAGTGACATGCATCCCAAAGCAATGTCATGGATCCCAATAAATGTGGCATGGATCCCAATGTATGCATATATCTCTATCTATTATTACATGAATCACAAGCTAGTATTATAGTTGATGTAAGTACATAGATCATGAGGCATAGTGCATGGATCTCAATGTGGAGTGCCCACATATGGTAGTGAATCAAGTCTCACATAATTGTTAAGAAAAACATACTAAATAAGCGCTTCTAACATCTTAAATACGTTAATGTTTACAATTTTCTTAATTTTACAATGATGAGACAATCTTATCCCTACTACATGTTTCAATTTCTAACACAAGAGGTATTTCTTAGGTCACTCAAGTAGATATGGGTAAAAATGATGAATAACTTATGTAAAGGGAATATAACATCATGTATTGACCCTCAAAGTCAGATATAATGGTTGTAAAAGGTATTTTGATTGGTCCGACTAGCTTTCAAGAGCTAGGAATCTTCATTATTTGCATCTGCAAGATTTTCAGAGGGAACTTTGTTTAGAGTTAGCACCTTGGTACTTTTTTTTATTACCCCTCTTTGTATTTTTTTCTTACCCCTCTTTGTATTTTCTTTCTACATGCATTTTTTAATATAGGACCTTGGGGTGAAGGCATTTTTAATGAGGTGGCATTAGTCTAACTTTATTATTTTTTCGACTTTTAACTTTCACGCTCTTCATCTCTAGTATTTTTTGGTTTTATTTGACTTAGGCTCACATGTTCTTCAATTTTCTTGACTAGACCTTGTTGGATGACTTATGATAAGCCAAACATGAGGTGGGAATAATATATTTTTACGAAATGAGATGATGTTGAATAGAAAAAAAGGGAAAGTGTTAAGTATAGTTAGGATATGAAGTACACTAGCCCAATGAGCTTTCCAGTTTTACAACTTGGCCCAAGTCTTGGCAAATCCTATTTGAGGACAATTATGTCTTTGTCATGGTATAATAAAACAAAATAATAAAATCTTTATTGTTAAGAGTGTTGTGGGATCTCATCCAATGTTTACCATGTTCACAACTAGTTAAGCAATCATCACGACATGTCTAAGAAAGAAACCTACACATGAGAATATAACACATCAACTAAAATAAAGATTGTGTATGAAGTACCATTTGCGGGTGCACACACAATTTGAAGGTAAGGCATATGAGATGATATACCATAGCAGAGTCATCTGAAATGACTCATGAGTTATGTGAGGCTAGATCCTCATGTATCTAATGGAAGAACTATATAAATAGGCTTGAATAAAAAGAAATAAGTAGGATAAATCATCCAAGTAGCAACACTGCAACACCACACGAATGAGAGGGTGGCTCTAGAAGTAGTTACCCTGAAAGGGAAACATTGATGAATATTGAGATCTCATCTTTTGCAATAAACCTTTTTTCTTTGGCATCAAGAGCATGTGCATGAATAGATGGACTCCAAACATCATTATGTCATTACATAATAGATGTTATTTAAACATCATACATACTAAATTTTGTTACAAAATAAATAACATTTAAAAATAATTAAGATAAGGAGTTAAGATTAGTCATTATATTGGTGATAAAGGTTTAGAACCAACTTATTTGTTGAACATCAAAGAGATGTAAAGAATTAAAGATTCTTAACCCATTATTGACATAGTGAGTTAGACTTCAAACCATGAAAAACATTTAAAACTATTATGATCCAAAATTAAGATTAGCCATTGTAGTTTGTGACAAAATGTAGAATAAATCTTTTTATTAAATAATAAAGTGATATAATGAGTTGGATATGTATAAAAAATGACATATTTTTATACTTTCACTTCACATGAATAAATAAATTGTATAATTTTAAACTTTATTAAGATTAATTGAAAAATAATTAATTATTTGTATTTTTTTAAATAGTGGAAAAATCTATTATAACTTAGTTGTCAAAGAGGACAACCATTATTAATATTGGTGTTGGACTAGCGGTGGGGACAACCATTATCGATTTCTATATGTGAATGCAAGTTGACTCATCACTGCTATTCAAGGAAAACTGCACCACATGGTGAACAACCATCAGTGGCTTCTATATGTGAATGTAAGTTGACTCATCAATGTTATTCAAGGAAAGCCACACATGAGATTAGCCACTGGTGGTCCCTGGGTCTTAAGCCTTTAGACAAACTCTTAACCAAACAAAAGTAAAAATAATATTTTATGTTTATGTTTACATTATATTATTTTATAATGATTTATTTTATTTATTATTTAAATAAACGATTAAATTAATGCATTGTTTTAGAAATCACTTTTAATGCAGGTATAATATTGGTCAGAAAGGACTTAACACACCTTGAGACCATATGACGTTGTAACCATAAGCTAAATGATTATTAGGAGATTCACAAAAGTGTTGTTAAAAAAGAAAGTTGTTATGTATTTTAATTTTAAAATTTTTAATATTTTTAGGAGTTGTTTTTAGTTTGGCTAAAATGTTTGAGGTGAAATTTTGATTTGTGTTATTTAAATTAGTTTTTTGAGTGTATATTTGGATTCAGCGCGTTGAAAAACTTTTGGAATATTTCAATCGTGCAGGAGTTATCCATCAAATTTATAATTTCAATAAATTCCTGCTAAATTTTAGAAAAATTAGACTAAAAAAACCCACCAAAAAAACTTCAAACAATTTTAAAAACAATTTAAACATTTGAATTCATCGGATACCCTACCTCATCATCAGACTTCCTTGAAATATTTTAAACTTTTGAATTCATCGGATACCCTACCTCATCATCAGGGTTTCTTGAAAAGCATATTAGCTTGAGCCTGAGACAGCCACGTAAGATCTCATAAAAGCTAACCGTTAAGAAAAGCTGGAAAAGATGGCATGGCTCACTATATATGTAACCCATGATGCCCCAATTTCATTGTCTACTTCGTTTTCCTCTGATCTTCTCTTAGGCGTTGGTAGTCTGGTGTGCGATGATTGAATGTGTGGAGCGCTCCAATTTTTCTTTCTGTGTGTGGGTATGCCTGTTTGTTTGTGTTGTATGCCATCATTATTGTTATGGTTATGTGTGGAGTGCGTTTGAAATCAACGTTTGTAAGTGAGAATCAGAGAGAGCGCAAAACAGAGACGGAAAAGTTCTTTAAGAAGAGCAGAGAGGGAAATATCAGAGGGTATTTCTGGGCCGTTGGATCGCTGAACCAAACTGGCCAAGACAATCTCGATTCCTCCTGGTTAGATGGATGAGGTGAGGAGATTTGGATCCGTTTGTTTAAATTTGATTTCATTTCTTAATATCAGCAGCAATTGCCAAACTCGATTTCATTTGTTGATGTAACTTGATTTCATTTCTTAATATCAACAGCAAATGCCATATCTAATCCTCTGGTTTTTGTTTTGGAGGCCTTTTCTATTAAGGATGTTTTATTTGTTTATTTATTTTCTGTTTGATGTTTTTCTTTGACAATAAAGAAATAACGTAATTCTCAATCTCCTTTCCAGTTCGCCCCTCTGCGTATTCAGATTTAATTTCAATTGCAATCAGTGAGTAATCAATTGATGTGTAATGGTTCTTTATTTGTTTATTTCTTTCTGCTTTCAGATTATTTGCTAACATATAGAGACTGTGCAACGGGCAGAGTGTGCATCACTGCTATGGAGCGATACTCCTAAGGTAACCTGCTTCCTTGAATTTTTGCTTTCATTATGTACTATTTCGGTATTCTGCACTCCTTTCTGCATATCATTCCTCCAGAGTTACAGATTTTGTAGTTTCTCCCCTGTATTGTCATCTTATGTTTTATCAATACATCTTATGTTTTATCATTCCGAGATTGCAGGGGTTTTTTGTCTACATATTTAGTCAAATAGCGTTCCAGATTTGCTATTGAACAGCCGAACAAAATATAGGAAAGATAAAGACCTTAGAATATGTAAAACACTCTCTCTAATATAAGAATGTTCTGTTTTTTCTACTAAAAAAACACACCTGCAATTCCTTCTCAATATTTTCTTTCTTGTGTTGTTAGAAAAAAAAAAACGTGCAATTCCTTCTCAATATCTTCTTTCTTGTGTTGTTACCGTCATTAACATTTATTGTATCAATTTGTTGTGTAAATTATTCTAAATTTCTTCCTAAATCGCCATGAGGATTAGGTTAGCGTGTGATTCTTCAACAAAATCAATCATAATGAAACATAATCTCAAAACTCCCGGCAAACAAACACTTGGGTGCGCTCCATTTTTCGGCGTTTTTACAATCTTCAAACTCTGGTTGATTCTAAACTCAGAAATTGCATTTTGGATATCCTCAAATAAAATTTATTCAGGTAAATTGGAACTGGGTTTATGAGCATTATATGAGCAGGGTTAGCCAAAGTTATACAGAGATTACCTTCTTTCACACTTGGTCCATATTCCTTCAGAAGCCATTTCCTCTATTAAATCATGGAATGTGAAAGAGAAAGAGAAAGAGAAAGCGAAAGCGTAAAGCCAAAATATAAAACGTAGAAAACCAAAACATAGAATCGTAAGAGGATTTTTTAATTTACGAATAAATTAGAGCATTGGTCTGACGTATACAATTTTCTGCTCATCGACATCTTTTCTTTCTACTGCGTTTCTCTACCTGACCGTCTCAATTTTATTTCCGAATCTTTGGCTTCCTCAGCCATGGCTGCATTGCCGTTGTCTACACAATTTTTTCAATGCAAATCTATAACAATATGGTGGAGCCATCGGGGCCAGGAATTGAACTTGAAACCTCTAACTCTCTTAAAACCCAAACCCACACTGGATTCGTCGAAACCGCTCCCCCTCCATTTTGTTTTTTAGCTGACGTGTACATGGGTGGAATGGGTGCGTCCGATGTGTTGGTTTATCTTATTAATATTTGCCTGCCAATATTAATGAGCACTGCAAGCCTATTAGTCCTCCTCATCTGGTAAACCCTCGATGTCTAAATTGAATGGAAAACCGCTTGCTCGCTCGGATACTCCCACTGCTGGTTTGCTCGGAATTTGTCACGGGCTGTGGTTAAAGCTTCTGGTGAATTAGGTGTACCCATATAATATAATACTTCGTTTCATTTTAGCTCACGTGTAGCGTGGACTTACGTTGTATGGGTTTGTTAGTTTATTTTTTTTGAAGTGTACAGTGGGACCCGGTTACAATTCACTTGTTCCAACCATGTATAGTTAAGTGTGGAAGGTTTATTATTTTCTCTGACATGAATGGTGGGATCCTGGTCACCACACAGGTGATGGTGGGATCCTGGTCACCACACAGGTGTTAATCCAATGGCTCAGGCATCTTTCAAGATACATGTTCAGACTTCCCGCTAATTTTCAGTGGCAGCTTACAAACTCAAGTTATATTCTTAAAATATAATCTTCTTTTAATCAAATTTACTTTGTATTAATGGTTGCTAATTTGTATTAATCTTCTTTTAATCAGATTTATTTTGTTTTTTGTATTAATGCAATGTAGGTTGTTGGTCTGTTATTTACTTTGTTAGTAGAAAAGTACAATGAGTTAAATTTTTAAGATTTAATTATTTTTTAATCAAATACAAAATAACTAAAATATGAAAAGTCATTATCATTTTATTATTAAAAGTAATTGGAGTTTATTGAAAAATTACATTTATATTAATATATGAGAAATTAATATTAACGATGAAATATATATATATAATTT